>JALPBZ010000137.1:0-57911 GCA_026538355.1 Cryptococcus sp. GC_Crypt_5
CCGAACACACCTTGATAGTTCTGAGGACAGAATCCGAAGATATCGTAGATGTACAACACAGCCTTCTTCGTCTTACCGCTCGTCGAAGGCGAGAAATAGGTCTTTAGCCCTTTCAACCCCTACAACTCTGCATCAGCTTGTTTGTCAAGGTAAGGGTTATACTGCAAAGCAAGTGATCACCTCGTCGAGCCATTCGCCCTTGGGAGTATAGTCGACCTCTACGACTGGGAGTGTCGCGCAGGCTATCACGAACAGGTGCGATGTCAGTATCACTTGTCCACTTTGCATATATATGCGGTTTGTGATAGGGACTTGCCTTGATCGCCAGTCAGAGGTGCCATATTGCTGATATGCGGTTGCAGTGTAGGGCGGATGGGCGCAAGTCTTATAGCGGGTAGTCACAGTGATATAGTCTCAACATGAGATACTGATAAGAGCTTGCATAGCTGACCACCCCTCGTCGTTATATATAGATCTCCGAGATACTGTACCTCCCCGCGCACTGCCGGGTATAACCGTTGACCGAGCGCCGCGCGTCAGTCAGCCAGTCATGCTCACCCTTTAGGCTCTGCGCTCTGGTACAACGGCTCTTTGTATATGTATATGTATATGAAGCATGCTGCGAAGACGCGGAGCAGATCCTGCGGACTTTGAAGCAGGTAGATGCATATGCCGTGTTCAGATGTCGAAGGGAGTAGCGACGTGCTTTCGACGGTTGTGTGTAGAGGGAGATAACGAGTCGACCAATCTAACCGGGTTCTACGGTTCGGGTTACGTGACCACTTCAACACTACACTAATCCCACTCTTCCTTTCTTTTCCTACCATTCCACTAACTCACAACACGGGATGCACTCTCAGAGACACCTACTGCGTCTGTTCCGGGCGCGTGTACCAATAACGAAGAGGTGTGGGGTGGTGCGGCCGAATTCGACCCGAGCGAGGATCGACGATGATGCGCCGTTCACGGGCTGGAGCGTGAGGTCGCCTAAGCAGGTGAGCTCCTTTCCATACATCTTAATTTCAAGTTCATTGATCCATTTTGTGTTGTGCAGCTGTATGATCATCTGTCGCAGTACATTGTCGGACAAGAGAGGGCGAAACGTGTACTTTCAGTAGCGTGAGTCCTGCGACTAGTGTCCTGACTACCGTCAACAACAGCTGATAGACTGGAATGACTAGCGTATTCAACCACTATCATCGTATAACACCGCGTCTCCAGCGAGAACCGCCCTCTCCCCCGCCGCGACCACAACCACCTCCAATCATCCTCGACCATCCAGTCATTTCACCTCCGCCAGCACCCGCACCTGCGCCTTCTACATCCTCTCGCCAATCGCCCCAACAACGCAGGGACGACTTGGTTGATTCTCATTCCCATTCACGATTCGCGTCGACTCCGACACCGACAGACCCGCCTATCGCTTGGGATCCCAGTACTGCCGGCTCAGCTCTGGATGCTGGCCTTGGACTCGGGCTGGGCGGAGATGCGACTCGAGTCACGGGTACAGGAGTGGATGGGGCTGGTGCGGATCCGACTTTGACGCATGATCTGCTCACTCTCCGTTCGAGAGAGGGTCAATGGGGTCAGCTATATCTTCTTCTCGCTACTGAGATGGAAACAGTCATAGCTGACATGTGTCACCGTTTGATCTAGCCCGCGACGGATACTTTAGCTCGAGAGCCCCTCCGCCCACCCCATCACTCCTTGGCCAAGCTATGAAACGCCGCAAATCCTCTGATCCGAATGACAGGACTTCGTCTCCTGCCGCCTCGTTGTCTTCTCAAAGGCCATCGCGGAAAGGGTCATCTGACGCTTATAGTGGCTTCGTTGGCGGTCGTTTCGGCATGGAGGAGGATGCAGAGAGGTATCAACCCGAAGAGCAGAAAGAGGCCGTCACTATCGAGAAGAGCAATGTCTTAATGATGTGAGTGTATCCTTGATCGTATGTTAACCCTGTCATCTAACGCATTACATATCCTATAGTGGTCCCACTGGTACAGGCAAGACTTTGATGGCGAGGACACTTGCCAAGATCCTCGATGTGCCCTTTGCGTACGTCTTGTGCGCCGTCTCGTTTATACTACTCGCTAATGCTTCGACTTACAGCTCTTGCGACGCAACAACGTACACTCAGGCAGGATGTGAGTCCACTGCTAGCTGATATCGCTGACGTGACAGATGTCGGGGAGGACGTGGAGAATTGTGTTTTGCGACTGCTGCAAGCTGCAGAATACGATGTGAATCGAACAGAGTGGGTACAATCATTTATGGGAAACAGCTTTGTTCTGACCTGTCACAGAGTCGGTATCATACACATTGACGAGATCGACAAGCTTGCACGGCGGGGTGGAGGCGAATTCGGAAGTTGGGGTGGAGGACGCGATGTTGGTGGAGAAGGAGTGCAACAAGCTCTCTTACGTCTGCTGGAGGGAACAACCTTGACACTCTCAGCCAAACCCCCCGCTATTTCCTCGACCAGCTCTTCGTCAAGCTCGTCATCGACGCTAAATCCAAGTAGCTCAGGCGCAGGAGGAAGTTCAAGTGGACCCAAAGCGGAGACGAGTGCGGCATATGGCGATCCACCAGGATGGGATCCGAACAATCCCATGAACCGTGGCTTGGGGGGAAAGAAGACTGTCAGAGAGGGTTTGCCGGGATTCAGCAGTGGCGGAGGTAGTCCTAGTGAGTCATACGCTTTCGCAGGAGTGGTCTGATCTGATGCAACTGCGGTGTAGGTGGTAAAGGCGAAACGTTCGTGGTGGACACCACCAACATCCTCTTTGTTCTTTCTGGCGCTTTTGTCGGGTTAGAAACGCTAGTCAATCGGCGATTGGGCAAAGGGGTAAGTCTTTGACATTTATATGCAAGCTAATCTGTAGTCAATCGGATTCGGCGCACCTCTTCCAACACCAGTAGTATCCGATACACCCAACCCACTACCGCTCAAAGGACTACAAACGACCGATTTAGCAACATACGGCTTAATCCCAGAATTCGTCGGACGACTACCGATCCTCTCCACACTCCATCCTTTGTCGATAGACGACTTGGTCCGGATCCTCGTCGAACCGAAGAACGCCCTAGTGAAGCAGTACATTGCGCTCTTTGAGCGATATGGGAGCGAGCTCCGATTCACGGAAAAGGCAGTCAAGGCCCTTGCGCGCGAAGGACTGGAACGGGGCGGTGGAGCAAGAGGGCTGAGGGGGGTGCTGGAGGAAGTCCTCGTTGATGCCATGTTTGAAGTACCGGGATCGGTGAGTGAAGCGATGCCAATGCCAAGTCTCATCATATAAGAAGGGAGATGGCTGAAACGAAGATGCTCGCAGTCGGTCCGATATTGTTTAGTCACGGAAGCAGTAGTCAGGAAGGAGGATGCGGCATTGTACTTCTCTCGAGGCCAGAGACCGGCGTATCTCCAGGCGGTGGAAGATGAGGACGGGCCGCAGAATTCGGAGAGCGACGGGGGCGACGGGGAAGGAGAGGAGGTGGAGTTTGAGCGATTGCGCGCTGTGGGGTGATAGTATGAAGGGTTGGCCAAGGGAGTCAGTCAATTTGAGGGATGGTGGATGGCAGTAGTAGACGAGATATCGGCTCGCACAATTCAGTGTTTGGCTTATGGTAGATTGTAACTTGTTGTACCATATCATCCAATGCATCGCATCTTCTCCCGCGTCCCCGCATCCTTGCTTCATTCGCACTGCATTCAACTACAAAGTCAATCTCCCTACAACAATCTGATTACTACATGACGGACTAGAGCGTGGGCCAAGAAGGATCAATAGGCTCCAAATCGCCTTTCCCCCTAAACGACTCCAGCAGATTCGCCTGGTCATTGAGCATGAATCGGTCCGATTGCGATTTCCCTTCGTGGGCTAGAGTACGCCATCGCTCGAAATCTTTTTGGTTGCGCTTGTCCCCGTGTGCGGATTCGGGGTTGTCCCAGTCTAAGCAAGTAGGTCAGTGTGTGGGGGTGTGGAGGTGTAGGATGAGCCGCTTCTCTGGTCCGCTGCTGAGTAACGGGGCAGGGAGATAGAGAAGTAAAGGAGAGGAGCCACAGAACCACACTCACGCCCTCGAGAGAAGCCCAAAAGCGTCGTTATCCTCTTCTTGGGGATATCATACACCAGCGAACAGATCCTATGATCGCGTTGCGTCAATATCAGCATGACTGACCAAGTCATGATCTCGTGAAACAAGCGAGGGGTGGACGACTCACGTCCCAGTCTCCTCTCTATACCGTCAACGACGCGCAGCACATGTCAGGTCATCCTGTTTAACAAGGCAAAAGTAGAGAAGCAACGAGCGCTCACAGCCAGTTGCACTGCCACAGCTCGCCGGGGCGGATACACTGATAGTCCGCTTTCTGGTAATTCAACCTTCCGGCCTAAGCACACACCAACAGTAGTCAGCGGCTCGTTCAGTCGTGTAGGCTAGGTTTCGAGTAGGAAGTATGTGATAGGTAGACATGGCAGGAAAAGGCTCTTGTCTCACCATTGGTCCACCGTGGATCGCGTATGCTGCGATAGCAACAACCAGGAAACGCGTTAGCGCTCTCTCCCAACGAAGATCAACGTTGGATCTGAGTAGCTGGCGCTAGCGTGATGAGCTGTGGAGGAGGGTAATACGCACTGATCCGATCTTCATGCGAGAACCACCTACATCGCACTCGATCAGCTATGTTTCATTCCCCACTGCCGACTGCCGACACGTGAGAAGGATGAACTCCGCTCACATCTCATATCGCCATTTCTCCGGAGCGCCAGTCTCGGGGTTCTTGGCGTCGTAGTCGTATATCAGATGCAGATTCCTATCGTCTCTAATCAGTGACCGCGCTGCCAAACCGTTTACGCAGATGAACCATGAAATATGAGGAGGTGGGGTTAGGAGTTGGGATCGAGCGTACCCGATATCCTCCTTCCACTGTTTCTGCACTTCGGCGTCTTCTTCGGGATAAATCATCTTGGGTAATGAGCAAATTACTTGATTGCAATTAATGGTTTGAAGATGAGGGGGACTTTAGCGATGGCGATTGTGCGCTCTGGTCTTTATAGCCTTCATGCTCAGCGTCACCGTCATCGCAGGACAACGGGTCTCGCCGACCTGCGTAGTCCGTCTCTCTTGCTCCCGGATCTTGCCGTGAACGTGCCTCGCAACCTCGCAGTGACTCACCCACCCTGTCATTCATTGTCACTTTATGCTTATAATTGGTGGCGTGTTACGTGGTATCGCTTTATTGGGGCAATGAACTCCTGCCTGACATCATACATGCTCGAGCCGTCTATACAGATATATAAGTTGATTCTAGATCCATTCTACTGCTACTGCACGAACTTCCAGATTTCACTACGAATATCGACTGGCTTATCGTAAGCTTTCGTCGTGCTTTACCGTGATCACCCCTGTATCCATATCGAATGTCTGCGCTTGTAATCGCTGCGACACCTCGCCAAGATCCTGATTCACGCTTGCGCTCCGCTGACTCTCCTCGTGCTCCTGCATAAACTCTTCCCATTCTCTCCTCTCGCTTTCACTCATGATGTCACCGCCATCATCTACCGCGGTGTTGCCGTTGGTCAATGGGCCTCCCGCTTGTTTCTCTGCTGTGAAAGGGATATCGGCAGCTGCGGCGTACTCCGTGGCGTATGTCGGCAGCTCGTCTGCTGCTGGAGGAGCAGGCGGTGGGATGGTCAGTTCTTCTTCTTCTGCGTGCTGGTGCTGTTGCGTTTGTTCAGAGCTGGGTTGAGGCGGCGAGTCGCTCAGTGCGTCAGAGTAGTGCGAAGTGGATGAGTTACGATCATATAGCGGTGGTCGAACCGGCTGCTGTTGACTTCGGCGAGTAGGAAGGGGGGGAGGAACGAGCAATTTGGCTATCGGCGCCGGAGACTCAGATTGAGACTGGGTCGCTGATTCGGCAGCAGCACCCCGCAGATCGGTGATGGAGGGATTGTGCGATCCGGGGCGAGAAGCATGATGGACTACCTCGGTCTCGGGATCTGACTCGTGCTCGTGTCCGTCCGTTTGCGTAGGCATCGGCGGTAACTTGAGCACTTCGCCGTCGTTCAGATCCAGCTCAGCGGCTGCAGTGACTGCGCCCTCTGGCACCAGCAGGTCCAGCGCGTCGCCTTTCTCTCGCTGCGCACGACCAGTCTCGGCGTCTCGTAGTGCTTCATGCAGCAGTTTCGCTTCGACCGGTACGCGTGCCTTCCCTGCAAGCTACAAGACACGACAAGATCAGCTGTGTCTTACAGGACATCACGGAAAAAGGGATAGAAACTTACAATGTCGCCCGCCTTGACACCAGGCCAATTGTACACGGCGGCATTCTCGTCAAAGCGCTCCACGAACACCTGTCCAACCACCTCTATACCAGCGTAAACACCCCTGCTTCGCACGTAGCTGAATAACGGTGCCGACTCTATTCCAGCTTCAACAGCTGCTCCAGCACCGTACGGTCCGCCCACGACCGCCAGCTCTGCGCCTATCGTTGCTTTATGCGTTTTAAACGAGTCCAAAGCTTTCTGGGAGCGGATCACCAGCACGCAGTCGTATACGTCGACACCGAGGAGGAACTGAGATCGAACGGAACATCAGTTCACTGGTGCGCTGCATGACGAGTGGTATGTAGAAGGTGCTCACTCCAGCAGACAAGTTGTTCGGTGAGATGGACGCAGGTCCAGACCAGGCTATTCTCCTTGATCAGTCATCCAAAACACTACACTAGCCCTCCACTGTGACGCAGAAGTAGACTCACTGCCATCGGGAAGCTTGGCGACGACGAGTCCTGCACCGCCCGCACCGCCGAACGGTGCTATACCGGTGCGCATGGAAGTGAAGATTGCCAGGCCCTTCGCCTTGGCGATGACCGACGGAGGGATCTTGCGGATGACCTTGTACTTCTTCTTTTGTTTCCCGTCGCCCGAGGCGTCTTCGGTCTTTTCTTCCGTGACGACGCCGTCGACTGACAAGCAGCATTTCAGCCACAGCCAAAAAATGAGCACTTAGGAAAGACATACCGGTGAAAGCGCGTAAGATCCTAGCGCACTTATCCATCTCTTTAGGGAAATCACCCGTAACAGGCCAGAACGCCTCCGTGCCGAACCTCTTTTCCGCGATATCGTTCACTTTCCCACCGACGTTATCCGATATCTGCATCCCTTTGTCCATGGCCTTCTTTCCCCAGGAGGTAGCGTTCGTCTTCCACTTGCCTTTCCATCCTGGACTCGCGGGGGGCTGCGCAGTACTGGACGACGACGAAGGGGTGTAGGTGCGTCGCGGAGGCGGCGCTGGTGGAGTCGACGACATGTTGGCTTGGCGTGATCCGCTGCTGGGCTGCTGCGTGGGACTGGGACGGCTACTCGGTGCAGCTAGCCTGCTTGTATGTCTGTGTGCAGTGGAATGATATATGAGAGATGGACGATGAAAGATGCAATGCCATTGCGCGTACGCTGTGCTGAAGATTAACTGTAACTGCAGCTGCGCTGTGGCCGACGTCATCCACGTGGCGGTCATCGCCGATGTTTATACATGCGATAAGCATAGCTGACAGTAACACGTTTTTTGGCACTATCAAGTTTCGCATTTGAGCCGGACACGCTTGCATACAGTATGTCTACCTGGATTCGCGGGACTCGTCTCGCTCTCCCCCAATTCCTGTGAAGTTAGATGGTCTCTCGACCATGGCAGCGATACAGACGAGGTGCCAGCGCTCGTTGCCTCTAAAGTCGTGTGTGGCAGTATGCGCGACGACATTACTACTGTAGAGTACGTGGTCAAATCTCTTGAAAAGCACGATCGCAGAAAGGATTCTTGCATGGCGAAAAGTATGGTCCAGCTTTCCCATCATCTCATCATTGCATCATGGCTGCATTGTCATCGATCCCCATGTCTCCACGTCCTCGCGTCCTCATGTCCTCACGTCCTCACGTCCTCACGTCCTCACGACGCACTGCCCTCGATCTCCGCTCCGTACCCAGCCACAATCCCATGTTTCTCTCTCTCGCGAAGAGACATGTGATCTCACGTTTCGTTGATCTTGATCAAGCTTTCCCCGCGATCCTGCCAGGCGAGTCAGTTCGTCAATCTAGGCAGCCCAAGTGCGATGCAGGCTCACAGATCCGCAAAGAGTTTCCAGAGTATACTGAACAGTAGACCCTGGAGACCATTCGTGATTAATCGCGTGGGCAGGCCTCGCCCGAAAAGTCCTAGTACGCCTTCCGTAGCGATGATCTCTTTTGCCGCCGTCACTACACAGCACATCATGAGTACCATCAGCTGAAACTCTTACTGCTTACTATAAGTCGAAGTGTGAATGAGTGAGTGGACACGCACGATAGCCCACGTCTCCCTCGTGTACTTGTCTATACGTCTTGACTACGCGCAAACTGTTACTGATCGTGTCGGACACTACGGACGCTGCGAACCCGATGAAGGCTTGGCGCTATTAAATAACTTTGCGTCAGAGAATGTACCTTGGACAAAGATGAAACACTTACACCGAGCTTCTGAATGAATGTGTGTGGAGGTGGAAGTGCGGCTGAAAGCCAGTTGTACGTCTACGATAAAATCAGCGCCATAGTTCGACTACACCATGCAAGTGTGCTTACGCCAAACCAGGGATCTAGAACCAGTGTTAGCTGAGAATATACTGAAATTGCGGAAGTCGAACTCACAATGCCCGACAAAAGTCGCTGCGGCAGTCGCCAGTGCACCGTACCAGAGACTTGCGACACCGCGTTCTCTCACTCGCTCCCTGACGAGCTTAAGACCAGCCACGCCACCTTGCGTCTGCTGCGTGGTCTTGATGGTATCGATGGGGGTCAAGGTCATCCTGAAACAGGCCGAGGCGACACTCGCCGCGATCGTCTTGACGAGTACGGGCCAAGTGAACGAGGCTAAAAGCGCGATGATTCCTGCGTTGGCTGCAGTGTCGCCGAATCGAGATAATGGTCCTTGGAATCTACTTCATCAGCTTCGCTGTGGGAGTGAGACTCACAAAGCAGCAGCAAGACCAGCGTAGTACCGCTTGAATCCGCCGTCGTTGTAGAGCGTCTTGGTGGCTTCCTTGATACTGCCGCCATAGCGATACTGGTAGTTCATGATAGTCCTCATGGGCATAAGTGTCAAGACCTGGACCACCATCGCCGCAGCACCAGCGAGTCCACCACCGCCAGCGGATTTGAGCGCACTGAGGAGGTCGAAATTGATATCGTACGATACGCCGCGGCCTGCGATCGAGATGGCTACAGCGAGAGGGACGGCGGTGATGAGCGAGGCGTAGAAAGAGGAGAACAGGACAGAAGAGCGGTACGGGTCCACGTGCGCGGGCACACCAGGCGGCGAGAGGCTCGTGAGTGCGAGCACGAATGACTGTGCGGTGACACGTGTAACAGGTCAGTGATACGACGCGGAAGTGAGCCAGGGAAGCGCTCACGAAGGCCGGATCTTGCAGATAGGCTCGGGTAGATGGGATCTTGTGGAAGCCGTAGATGATCGGCAGGATGATGGCTGGGATGACGATGAAGCGCCAAAACACAATAAGCAGGACAGTGCCGAGTGTCGGAGGGACAGTATCCTCAGGGTTCCTGATACAGTCAGCACATCACCATACAACCGGAACTCACTCTTTCTTCTCGCCTGCGCGAATACCAGCGCCGATGGATAAGACTTCGACCAGAGCGTACGAGCCGCCAAGGTAGACCAAACCAAGTCCGATACCCTGCCATAACCAACTTCCGTCCGATCCGGTGGCTCCGGCCCCCGTGACGAACCGCTGAACAGGCTTGATCAGGCCCACAAGCAGACCTAATACTGCGGCTACGAGGATAGGCGAGCGGATATGCGGCAGTGCGATATCCTTGGCCGACTTGTTGGCGCCAGGACGGCTGACAAGCGGTGTACGCTCATCGGCGTCCTCGCCGTCGGACGCTTCGAGTGTTCCCGCATCCTCCAAAGCGGGTGGCTGGTCGATATCGGACTTTACGAAGCGTTGAATTACCACGCGCGTAAGGACAGCGCTGCGCGACACGTCAGTACGCGTAATCTCACGTTGTCATATCACTCACCGAGCAAGCTCAACCACGATCAAGTTGACAAGGATATAGACGCTGGCGCGTTCCACTACCTGGGCTGATGTATCTCTGATCCGCCAGTGGAGGTGATAGAGTCCTCCCGAAGATGAGACGTGGTACAGCGCGTATAGCAGGAGCAGGGGGTACGAGCCGACACTGGACTGAGTTAGTCAAGTGTTCATATGCTCGGGACGTACTTGTTGAACGTCAGTGACTCGACTATCCACGAAGGCGCACCGCCGTACTTCCAGAAGATCACAGCGGCAGCGAGCGAAAGCACGTGCGCGGTGAGTGCGATGACAGCGGTAGGCCAGACTGTGACGTGTCGTCAGCTTACCATTTACGTAGATAGACAAGCTGACTCACGCTGCAATAGCACCTTCCAGCTAAGTGTGGGGGACGCAGCAAGTGTCGTGAACAGCAGAGACGGTAAGAGCAGACTGCGAGCAAGACCAGCTAGGTTCTGCGGAAGTACTGTCAGCAACAAATCGTACTTTGGTGAAAGTGCGGTAAGAATACTCACCGAGCTGAGAGCAGTGACGTGCTTCCCATTGTAAGCGTACCCAGCAGTGAAGACGACTGTGACAGCCAAGATGGCCTGGAAGGACGTGGTGATCACGTCGACGAGTGACTCCATCGCGGTAATCCTCTTTCAGATCGTGCAGAAACCGACGAGAAGAAGAGAGATCGAATTGGCTAGTATCAGTAATCAGTCTGGTACTCTGGTATTACGATCTCTTCATTATTATTTCATCGCATTCTCCTCCACCGTAGCCAGAGCACCCGGTCCATCGGACGAAGCCGAACCTCCACTACGGGTAAACAGCGTGATGCGCTGTACGGCGCCAAAAGGGCCGGAAGGGACAAGGGGTGCGATGACATGTCGATTAACCGCAACAAGCGTTAGCGCACGTAACCGCTCCCGCATCGAGCGCACTCGAGTATATATCTGGTACCAGTAAATCATTACTTCGTTACAGTCACCAGCATCTCCTTCCCGCACTTCTGTTCAGTCTTCCTACGAACAGGCTTAATCAGTGCAGATCAAGCTCAATAGACCAAGATGCCTTTCGGTGAAATCCTGCTCAACGACGGTCGCAAGATCCCCGCCATCGGCTTCGGATCTTGGAAGATCCCCAAGGACGTATGCACGGGCCAGGTCGACCAAGCTATCGACATAGGCTTCGATCACCTCGACACTGCGCAGGGTGAGTCAGCGGCCGATCTTGTACTCTGCGCGCCTTGCATGATCTGCGTGCTGATAGCTTGGGCTGGTATAAGTGTATCGCAACGAAGAGGAAGTGGGAAAGGCTTTCAAGGAGAGCGGACTGAGCCGCGATGATGTGTGGATCACGACCAAGTGGAGTGGTGTGGACGGCAAAGGTCCCAAACAATCGATGGAGGAGAGCCTCGAGAAGCTCGGCGTGGACTACGTCGATCTGTACCTCATCCACCACCCTCGATTGACTAATGGCGATATCGAGGGCACCTGGAAGCAATTGGAAGAGCTCAAGAAACTCGGCTTTACAAAGTCGATCGGTGTCTCCAAGTGAGTCATTCACTCATGCTGCATCATGATCCTGAAGTGCCATGACTGACCCGCACTCAGCTTCAACGAGGAGCAATTGAAAGAGCTCGTGGCTTCGGCCTCGGTGAAACCGGTCATCAACCAGATCCTGCTCCATCCCTATGTGATCGAGTCCACCACGTCACTGCTGAAGTACATGGCGAGCCAGCACATCATCCCCGAGGGCTACTCTACGCTTATCCCTCTCACCTCCAAGCCCGGCGGTCCAGTCGACAAGCCCGTAGACGCCATCGCCAAGAAACTCAAGGTGAAGCCCGAGCAAGTCCTCCTCGCGTGGTCCGTTGCGAAAGGGTGAGTCAACGTTGCGCATGTTCAGAAGCTGATGAAGCAGTGCTGTGCCCATCACCACGTCGTCGAAGAAGGAACGGCTCGAGGGGTATCTCGGCGTAGGCGATATCGAGCTCAGCGAAGAAGACGTGCATGCCATCGACAAGGCGGGCGCGAAAGGCGAGCTCTGGGAGAACAAAAAGGCCAAGTTGGCCGTCGTAGCTAAGTGGGTAGCAGTGGCCGCTCTCACTGGATACCTCGTAGCGACTAGGGTGTGCCAATAAGTATGCGTCATGGATCAGATACTCGAGTAGTTGTTCATAGTATATATAGCAATGTATGGGTGTACAGGACAATGCGTCAGTGCATGTTGATGCGTACTGCAACCAGTCACCGAGAGTGTACAGGGCCATAACAAGCAGCTTCCAGAGTGCGAAGATGTCTGCTCAGAAATGAGCACGACAGCGCACATCTCCGCTGTCAATTGTCGTCACCGGTCCACCGGCTAGCCGACGCCGATTGCATCAACATAATTCTCGCTCGTTATTGAGAGAATCGTTTCCTCTCTCTCTCTTCATCACAGAAACCTGTTATCGCGTTCACCCATCTCATCAGCTGCACGATGACCCCAAAACGCGTCCTCGTCTTCGGCGCTACTTCGCGGGTCGGCCCAGAGATCGTCAAAGCCCTTCTGATATCAAAAGACACGATCGAGACGACCTTACTCTTACGGCCATCCTCTAAAGCCCCTCCTTCGTACCCTGGCGCTAAACATCTCGAATTACCGTCGGATAACCCGACTTTCGAGCAGCTCGTAGATACTTTGAAAGGGTACGACGTCCTCGTTTCAGCCCTGGGACGACAGACCTTCGATCTCCAACGCCAACTAGCAGACGTCTGCGTGCGGGCTGGAATCACGCGGTATATACTAGCGGACTACGGCAGTGTCTCGAGCGACGATGAGGTCGCCAGAGAGTATCTGGCGCTTTACGAGGAGAAAGCCAAAGTAAGGGAATATGTGGATCGTGTAGCGCAGCGAAATGAGGGATTCAGCTGGACGAGTCTCATCACTGGCCATTTCTTCGATTATGGTCTGCAAACCGAGTTGCTGGGCTTCGACTTGGGCAAGAAACAAGTAACGCTGTTCGATAACGGCAAGCAGAGATGGTCGAGCAGCACCCTCCCGCAAATCGGGCGAGCGGTAGTGGGCATCATCCAAAACCAGCAGAATACAGCCAACAAATTACTCTACATCCAGTCCTTCTGTCATTCGCAACTCGATGTCCTCGCTTCAATTGAAAAGATCTCAGGAACAAAACTCAAGCGCATAGAGCAGAGCAGCGAGGAATGGTTAAGCGCGAGAAAGGCCAAAGCTAAAGCGGGAGACGCGGATGCTATCGAGGAGATCGTGGAAGTCCTCGGTATACTCCGGTCTAATTGGGAGGATGGGAAGCAAGCGTCCGCGAATCACTTGTTGGGCCTCAAAGAGGAGAACCTGGATCAGGTGGTGGCTGGTGTTCTCAAGAGTAGCAAGGCCAAAGCGTCATCGTCGTACTGCGTTATTAGCTAGTGATTGCAGTCCGTAAAAGCTGGACTGATTCAAAAGGTATAATCTGCGAGGTCGAATCCTCCTCATCGCCTCCATTCTGTACCAACCATCACGCATTTGTCGCACTGCCGTACGCCATATGCATGTCGGTCCCTGGCCAGCGATCGCTGCTTCACCCTTTGAGACATAGCGAGTCTGCTTATCTCGATCACTAGATTCCACTCACGTCCCCTGCCATGTACAGCTCATATGTATCCCTTCTCATCCAATCGATCAACCGCCATCTAAGTTACCGATAGCCGCAGTGGCCTCCCTCCCTTGCTTCCTCGAGACGTAACGCTACACCCGGATAAAGTTATGTTCGGTATATGCTGCATTTGCGATTGGAGCGCACGCTTCCTTGCACGTGCATGGTGTGCGTTGGCGCGTCGGCCCGCCGGCGCATGTTACATATCGTACTCCTATACGCGGTGATTACGCGCAGATCCGTGGTGCGTGATGTCATGCTGTGATGGTGTATTCGGGGCGGGGCTATCGTAATTGGGGCTGTCACTTATGGCAGAACGGATCTCGCAAATTACAGTATCACTCCTGGTACTCCTGAGCGCAGTCGGAATTAGTGGTTATCGGTCTCCTCACTTGAGATTAGTCTGCAATACCACTCATGCTAATACTCCGTAGCACTGGCAGATTAGCCTGTTAGTATGAGATCAGTGGCGCTGCAGATCGTGGTGGTTCTGAGTATGCTTACTGAACCGCACGTTCGACTGCTGGAGCTAGCTTCCGGCAAGGGAGGATAGCGCTCGGCTTCTTCTCGGGCTGGCGGCCATGATAGGAGCAATAAGAGCACTACTACCACTAGTCTCGAAGATGAAGGCACTCGGTATGATTGAGGCACGATGTCGCTCGATGCTACTGAAGCTAGGAATAGAACACCCAGACACCGAGTTGCCGAACTCCGACACCCTCTTTCACGTTGCACGATGGAGCTACCGATAGAGATAGGCCGCGGAGCAGCTGCGGGTGCGCGCAGAGCGGTATATCTTCCGTGACCATGTAGCTGGGACAAAGCTCATGAATTCTCCTTCATCGAGTTGTAAACTTCTGCTAAGTAGCGATACATCTTACACGACATTCGACACGATACTAGTACTAGATACTCACAAGGCCAAACGACCGATGATTATTCGGTCACGAACACAAACACGAACACGTATAATTCACGCGCATGATGAAAGTGGCTATTGTAGGAGGCGGCGTCTCGGGCCTCTCAGCCCTATGGGTGAGTAGTGTTGAGCACGACAAGTGACCCGTACAAGATCCTTCGTCTGCGCTATCTTTGTTGCTTGGAGCAAGTGCAGTATGCCGAGGACGAAGCTGATGACGGAAATAACGCAGACACTCACGGAGCACACGCAACATGAAGTCCACATCTACGAGAGCGCGGACTGGTGGGGCGGGCACGCCAATACCGTCGACTTCCAACGTGAGTCCGGAGTCGGCGCGTACCTGTGGACTGGATAGGGTTGACGTGCATGACCTACGTACTGTAGAGCCAGGCAAGGAGAAGTGCGAGATTGACACGTGAGTCTCGCTGTACAAGGGAAAACGTCCCTCATGACTGACTAATGGGATATTCCCGTCTCGTGGTTCAGTGCTTTTGTGGGTGTTCATGAAAGTTGTGATGGTCAAACGACTCACTGACCAGCGGTACCACGGCCACGGCAGATCGCCATCAACGCGAAGAATTACCCAAACTTCCACCATTTCCTCGAATCCAAAGCCGTAGAACTGGTCGAATCGCCAATCTCATTCTCCCTCTCACGGGACAAAGGGACGTTCGAATGGGCGAGCGATAATCTGAGCTCACTATTTTGCCAATCTGCCAATATGTCAGTACCCAGCCTCTTATCTCTGACTTTTCTCTTGCCGAGTAACTTCTGACGATGTCGATGACGATGTCGACGATGTTGATGATGATGACGATGATGTGACGCTGACGCTGACCCTGCCGCGACGCGCAGCTTCCGCCCGAGGATATATCGTATGATGTGGGATATCATCCGCTTCCACCTCTTTGCGTCTGACTTGCTGGTGGAGCGTGGCCCGGGGCATATCAATGATCTGAGCATTGGCGAGTACCTCGATAGGGAGGGGTACAGTCAAGCGTTCAAAGAGGATTACCTACTCGTAAGTCTTTTGCCGTTTGCCGACTTGGCACTTCGACAGAACCATCTGCCCTCTGCCATGATATTCCCTTAGGAACGTCAGAATATGCATTAAAAAGAGTGCAGATCGAGCTGATCAATGAATACGATGGACATTCACGCTCGCAGCCCCTCACCGCGGGAATATGGGCGATACCCCCGGAAAAAGTCGCGCTGGACTTCCCGGCAATCACTCTGGTCAGGTTCTTCCACAATCATCAGATGCTCCAATTATGGGGGAAACCAAGTTGGCTCACCGTCAGAGGCGGATCGTGCGTATCGTCCCTCCTCCTACCTCTTACCTCCTTGCTCCTTGCTCCTCGGTGACTAGTCACTTTGTCGCTTTGAAGAAGTGGCTGATCTCGCGCTACGACGGTGTCTGGTCTGGTTGCAGGAAACGATATGTCGAGAAGATCATTCGACGTATAAGGGCAGACCGACTGCACCTCAATACCCCCGTCAAGAAGGTCTGGCCGTCTGATGGCGGGTGGGTGGTGGAGGACCATACAGGCCAAGAAGTGTATTACGATAAAGTCATCTTCGCGTTAGTATTTTCCCCGATTCCTTCCCTTCTCTAGTCCTCCACAAGAAAAAGTTTATGTGCGTCACACGTCGCTGACGCACGATGAAGCACGCACACGGACCAAGCTGCCAAGATATTGGGCGAGCACAGTACGCCCGATGAGCGACGAGTACTAAGCGGCTGCGAGTGGAGTTCGAACGAGGTCGTGGTGCACTATGACGAGGCTGTGAGTACTCTCAGCCTACGCTCTGAGTACGTTGTCGACTTGTCGCTGACATTGAGATCAGCTGCTGCCTGTACGCAAGGGCGCGCGGATGGGTGCGTCAGATAGTATTCGCGTATCTGTATAAATGTTCACTAACATGCGAGTATAGCGTGGAACTACCTCACGACGACTGCTCCCTTGGCACCAAGCCACGAGCCCAAGACCACAGCTTCGGACGTCAGTACCGTCGCGATGTGAGTATCACTATCCAGCTCATTAAATCGAGATGATTGGCATCCAAAAGCAGTTTCGTGAATCGAGTTAGCGCTGACGACAAGTCGTCGTACGTGGTCGTGCTCGCAGCACGTTCATCCTGAACAAGATGCAAGATGTGCCCGAGGAGAAGCACGGTCAGGTACTCGTAACCCTCAACCCGCCCACCCCGCCAGCAGCAAACAAGACCCTTAGTCGATGGACATATCAACATCCAATCCTCACGCCGGCCTTACTCGTTGCGCAAAGACAACTACCCCAAATTCAGAATCAGCGTGGGCGGGGACTATACTTTATCGGCGCATGGGCAGGCTACGGGTTCCACGAAGATGGCTGGAAGGCCGGCATGCAGGTCGCCTACAGGCCCGAGTTTGGGCTTCGTATGGAGAATCGGCCGTGGGAGATCAAGGAGGTTGGTCCGGTCAGTATGCGCAAGTCCGGGCTTGAGGAGCTGTTGAGAGTCCTAGTTGGAACGGTGGACAATACGGTTAAGCTGGCGTTTGCGTGGATCGTGTGGTTCTGTACTCTTGGTCTGTTGCTCCTCAGCCAAGTCGGCGTGATGGACCACGGGATGGAGAGCACGAGCAAGGCGCGATAGTATCTGTGCTATACCGCACGGGACTCTTTCGACCTATGTAGCATAGACACAGGTAGATGACTTCTGTATACGGACGATACAATGAATCGGATGATGACACCGTGAGAAAGTAAGCAGCCCATTGGGACCGCAGTGACGCCACGCGCCTCAAGCCAACCTCACAGCGTCACTATCACTGACAACACCGCTGCTCACCATCTCGCTCTCATTCCATACCTATCGCTACCAACTCGCTCCGCCGTTCAACGACTAGGGATCAGGCAGGCATCTGAAGCTGAAGAGAAAATGTCGCGCTTCGTCCGACCCGTGAGTCCATATCCGCTCTTGATATTCCTATCTTACCGTGCATTGCCCTCTTGCCGGACGCACTGGCTGCGACCAAATCATACACTTGTATACGGTAGAATTGCTGTGCTCACTTGCTGACGCTTATCCTCGCTCGCTCGCGTGCCCGCGCTCGCGCCCGCAGTCGAAATACCGCCATGTGTACGGTGCAAAGTCCAAGGTCAACTATGAGAACGCCAAGATCAGCGGATCGGCATGGGACACGGACCTAGTCGCTGCGGGCGGAAAGTACATTGCTGTCAACTGGCAAGTGTCTGGTGGAGGTGTAAGTCGATCCAGCTATTCTCTATGTCGAGCACTCTGGCCGAGCTGACGCGGACGAACGGGGTCCACTAGGCATTCGGCATCCTCCCGGTCTTCTCGCCCTTCACGGCTCCGCAACCGTCTGGTTTCCCCACGAAGCTCCCCGACATCATCCCTCTTGCGCGAGGCCACACGGCCCCGGTCCTCGATACCGCCTGGTCCCCATTCGACGACAACATCGTAGCCTCCGCGGGCGAGGATGGCAAAGGTATGTGATACAATGGATCTACCGTGCTACCCTGCTATCTTTCACGTTGCCAAGTCTGAGCTGATAGTTTTGGTCTGTAGTGCTTATCTGGAAAGTCGATGATAGCGTGTTCGAAGGTTGGGGAGAGGATCATTGGGCTCCTGAGGACTTGGCACCGCAAGCTCGTCTAAGCGCTGGTGGACGGTGAGTACGCTGGTGTCCAGCTCCTTACCTCCCATTGTGTCTTGCACAGCACATTGCTGCTTGTCGAGGATCGTGGTGTATTGCTCGCGGCTCGCAGAACCTGAAGCTGATCCGTACATCACTACAGCAAAGTCGGCCAGGTCATCTTCCACCCCACCTCATCCAACGTCCTCACAGCAGCGTCTGGTGACCACCTCGTTCGTCTGTGGGATATCGGAGCGAGCGAAGATGCACCCAAAATCACTTTGACAGGCCACAAGGACTCGGTCCAAAGTATCGCTTGGAACGCGGTCGGAACTACCCTCGCAACTGTGAGTTTTGTGCTCCACCTTCATATGCTTGTTGGTGACGGCAGCCATGTGCTGATGTGCTGCGTTCCATTTTCAGACCTGTAGAGATAAGAAGTTGAGACTGTTCGACCCCCGTGCCGGCACCGAGGCTGTCAGAATCACCGATGGTCATGCAGGAGTCAAGGGCTCCCGAGTGGTCTGGTTGGGCGATAGGGACAGGATCGCCACTACTGGTGTGAGCACACCGTCATTCTCCGAAGAGTGTCGTCTTAAGATGTCCTGCTGACGTGGACGGCGATTGCAGTTCAGCCGCATGTCCGATCGCCAAGTCTCGCTGTGGGAGACTGGCGGTCTCACTAATCTCGACACTCAGTCTTTGGACTCCAGCGCGTGAGTGTACCTCGTTCCTGCTGCCTCATGATCGTGAGCTGACCAGACTTAGTGGTATCATCATGCCATTCTTCGCCGAGGGCAACGACGTGCTGTTTTTGGTTGGAAAGGGGTAAGCTATGACAAGTCCCTTGTGGTAATCGCGATCAAAGCTGATACGCTCTGTTCCAGCGACGGTAACATCCGATACTACGAGTACGAGGGCGATTCGCTGCACTTCCTGAGCGAATACAAGTCGTCCGATCCTCGTGAGCTAGACTGCACCAAGAGACTGGTCCTTAGCTAACATCTCGCAGAACGCGGCTTCACACTGCTGCCCCGACGATCACTCGATGTCAAGGAGAATGAGATCGCGCGCGGTTTCAAGCTTGCAGGCAGCGGTATCGAGCCTCTCAGCTTTATCGTCCCGAGAAAAGCAGAGTCTTTCCAGGCCGAGTAAGTGGTTGCATTCATTGATGACATTTCTGAATCACTGACTCGAATGCAGTATCTTCCCACCTGCCAACTCGATCGAGCCTGCGCAATCCGCCGCCGACTTCTTCTCAGGCAAGACGGCGAGACCGAAAGCGCTCGACCTCGAGACCCGCGCCACCAGCACGTCCAACGCGCCCATCCCCTCGCCCGCGCCCGCGCCCACCCACGCACACGCCGAACAACCCAGCAAATCCAAATCTGCTCCAGCGAGCTACACTACCCCTGTGGCACCATCGTCTGCTCCTGCACCTGCACCTGCACCCGCGCCAATCAAGGAGGAACCTACTCCTACTCCTACTCCTACTCCGCCGCCAGAAGTTAAGAAGGAGATTGACTCGGTGCCTGAAGTCACGGCGAAGGGTTTGGAAATCGAGCAGGAGGAAAGCGAGGATGAGAAGTCTCCCGCAGCTGCTTCGCCCGTGCAAGCTATCCAGGAATCCGTTGCGAACTTGTCCATCAAGCCTACGGAGAGCAAACCTACGGAGAGCAAGTCTGATGCCGAAACCCCGAAAGCCGCCCCTGCAGCTGTGAGCATTCGACTTCCTTCTTCTTTTTGATCAAGGAAGGAAAGCTGATTGCAGACCTTAATTCGATATCGCGTAGCCATCGGATACCCTGCTTGTGAAGCGTTTGTCCGACAAAGCCACCGTACCCACGCGCGGCTCGGCTCTCGCAGCAGGCTACGATCTTTACTCGGCAGAAGAGAGTGTCGTGCCAGCACGAGGAAAAGCTCTGATCGACCTACAAATCAGCATCGCTGTTCCCGAGGGGACCTATGGTCGCGTCGCTCCACGAAGCGGATTAGGTATGTCACGGATTAGATACTGTGACCAGCTGTTTGACTGACTTCTTGGCTGCCATACGATAGCGAGCAAGCACTCGATCGATACTGGCGCTGGAGTCATTGATGCGGATTACAGAGGACCGGTGAAGGTCTTGCTCTTCAATTACTCCGACGACGACTTCACTAGTACGTCTCTGTACACCGATAGCTACGGACCTCATCGCATCTGAGCTGACGCTGTCGTTGTGATTGCAGTACACCACGGTGATCGTATAGCCCAATTGATTCTTGAGAAGATACACTTGGCCCCAATCCAGGAAGTTGACGTGAGTGGCTTTATCTGTGTAACTCCGGCTCCAAGGAAGTCGTGCTAATGTACGCCCTGAACAGGACCTCGATGCGACGACTCGCGGTGCTGGGGGATTCGGCTCTACGGGTGGATTTGGCCAGGCGGTCAAGGACGTTGTGGGGAAGATCATATGAGCGGGGGATGTTGAAGGGTAGATGACCGAGAGTATCAGGGTCTTGGTGTAGAGAAGCTCAAAAATGTCGGTGTAGAAAGAAGAGACAATGGGAAGGAATATCTGTTCATAAATGCTGGAATGAATGTGCTTGCATCTATTTTCATGATACAGACACGAAGAGATGATAGCAAAGTAAATTTTATACAATACCCAAGATCACAATGACACCTGCGAGATCAAAACGATCAGCATCTTATGTACAAGGCAATCTCCAACTCATCCATTCAACCCCCATTGAAACGCTCGACGACTCAACCCTCAGACTCGCCTTTACTTTCCCCTCCCGCACCCTAGGTCGTATACGAATACCACCCTGTCTCGAGTACGAGACTACTTGAAGTACAAGTACTACGAAGAGTACAAGACTCAAGACAGAGTCAAGTAGACGATCAGACCCTGCTCTGTACTCTCTCTCTCTTGACTAGCTGTTTAGGCTAGTGAGGAGAAAGAGACGAGTGGGTGCGTGCGGATTACCAGATTGATCGTCATTGGGTCCTGCGCTCTTCTGCGCTTTGTCTCTCGGAGGATTGAGGATGATGAGCAGAGAAAGAGAGGCCTCACCTTCATCAATTTGATAAGCCACGAAACTGAGACTGTAGCTGATATTAATATTGACGCTGTTGACTTGCTGATCTCTGCTTGATGTTCTGTTTTCTGAAATAGCGTGTCAAGCAAGTTACTCGAGTGAACGGTTTCAGCTGTCCGAAATAATCGCTCGCGCGCCTAAATGCAACGAACACGTGGTAGATGACATCATGTTAGCGCTGCGCCTAATAGCATTATAGCCCATAAGGTAAGCCAATAGCCAATAAAACCGGAAGAGGATGTTTTTCCGTAATCGGCTATTTTAGCTGTGGGCCAGTGGTGATCGCCGTGAGAAATGACGCACTAAAGCTGATAATCTACCCTGTTTGGTATTATCTATTTACTCGTTACTAGTAGCGGGAAGTAGAGTAACGAATCGAGGGTGCTCACTCTGCTCACTGCTCACTGCTCACTACCTCACTGCTCTACCTCACTCTTCACCGGTCCCTATCTTGTCAACATTACTCCATACTCCCCTTCCTCATTTCCACTTGTCATCTGTCATCCGTACATCTCCGACATCCACTCAGAGGGATAAGATTGTACTTCGCCCCGACACCAACACCGACACCGACACACACTCGCCATGTTCCTGTACAACGTCCACACTCCCCAGAAGACCTTTGCGCTGACTTACAAAGGTACGTCCCCCTCCTACCTTCCTCTTCCTTCCATATCAGTGCGCAGCGCAGCCCTTCAGCTCCACACCATCCAGCTGCACCGCGAATCGATGCTGACTCGTCGTGTGCGCAGAGGGCGAGTCGCAGGCAGACCTCGTTTCGCGGATATGGGCCAAAGCCGATGCGGGCAAGCAGCCCTCGAAAACCTCTGGCCTCGTGTACGAGTTTGAGGGCGAGAAGTGGAGCTTGGACGATGGTGCGTCTTATCTCCTCACTGACATGCCTGTCATCCGCATTCTTATCAGTAGCTGACCTGCATTGCTCGCGACAACAGAGGACGACTTGTCAATCCTGCTTTCCCGCTTCCCCCCAGACTCAGCGCCTTCGGCGACTCTCCACCTGAGCCCGCCCCAAGCCCACGTCAACTTCGGCGAGACGACCGAAGCGCCCGCTCCCCCCTCGTACGCCAGCCACAGCGCGAAGCCCAAGAGCCGTAAAGCCTCTGGATCAGTCAAGTCGGCGCCCAACGGTACTTCCTCTATCATGAAATCCGATTCTACCGATTCGCCTAAGAAGAGCTCAACTTTGCCCAAACCTCAACACTTTGGTTCCCAAGCTGCCCCAGCTGGCACATCGACTCCTACCCTCCTCGGCCCGCCTGCAGCAGCAGTCAAGACTGTCATTGACGGCCACGGCAACTCGACCATGACCGACCCCCCTAAGGCCGCCAAGGCGCCGTCAACAAAGAGCAGAGCCAAGTCAGTCATGAGCACTGCGTCAAGGAAGAGCAAGTGGGGAGACGACAATGCCGAGCCCATGGCCGAAGTTATCAAGCGCGAGTGGATCGAAGTGAGTTTCCACCGTCTGTCATGCGGATCAGACTGACAACCGATATTGCAGTTCCACAACAACATCGGCGTGCGCACCGTCTCGGGCAAGGTTGGCGTCCCGGGCAGAGTTCAGCAGGGTGGTGAGTTCAGCAGTAAGAGTGAAGCCCATGTGCAAGAGCTTACAGTACCAATCGGATGATAGTGCGAATGCTGCTCAAATCCGGCTACCGTCACGTCTACGTCTCTCGGTCATTCGCCGTCAAGCTCGGACTGGTGGACAAGAAGGTGTGTTTGGCTATCTCAACGAACGAGGGTCGTGATGCTGATATTCTGGTGACTGCAGTTCCACATGGGCTCGAGCGGGTACACCGGTTTGAAGGTCATCGGCAACGTCTCCATCACCGTCGGCTCGAAAACCGTTTCGCACCAAGCATACATCAGCGAGGAGGAACACTTTGACGTTGTTCTCGGTAGATCGTGGTTGGAGAAGATGGCCATCAAGTGAGCTAGTACCTCGTTTGCCTTTGTGCATATCTTCCTGGCTGAGTTCATGCTGACGATCGCACCCGTGTCTAGGACGGATCCGCTGGACCAGACTAAATTGACGTACATGGACTCAGGAGAGAATATTCCCTGCGAGGTTGTCGTGCTCAAGGACGAGAAGGGCAACGTGATCACCATCACTTGATAGTGCTTGCAGCTTGCTGAAACCGGAACACTGCATTGAAAGTGCATGGGAGTGCTTGCTTGGCGTGGTGAAGTAGTGACTTGTCGCTGGATACACGGACTATCTTGATATCCTATTCTGTTCCTAGAAATCTGTTTGCTCGTTGCTCGTTGCGTGTCTGCTCGGTCGAAATTGAGATACAGTATACCCTGTAGCGAGAAGAGGAGATATAATGCATGTTTGACTTGCGCCTCTGTTGGGAGATCTGAATGGGATTCGAAAACCGCCGAGACAAGCCTAGGCGCCAAGGCGGCGGCGGTAGTCGAATTGATTGAATGGCGATTGTCATATTGACTGATTATACGAGTATGGATGAAAGCGGTGGTCAATATCCAAATCATAGCTCTCGTTCCTCACTTCTGGTTGAGCATAGCCATGTGACCAAGCAAGCAAGCAAACAAGCAAATAAGCACATAAATCAACCAAGGTCGCAGCGTACAGGGGGTCCAGCAGCGTGGCGAGCAGCGTGGCGTGGCGGGCGTGGCGCGAGGTGGACTAGCAAGTGCAATTACAGCAGCGAGAACGATAGATATATCTTCGCGAGCATGCGAGCTGAATCGTCTCTTCCGTATACTTTCTTCGTTTCTTGCTTACATTGCAGTCGCTCAAGTCGGGCACTGCCATCTACTTTCTACTTCACTAGCGCTTGACGCCTTACGCTATACTATTTCGTGGTTGCCAGTCACCACCGCTCCCATTCTTTTGCAACTCCATACTAGACGTCCAGCAGCTATACATCACACATTATAGTTGATACTTGATATTCAAACTACTGTCGCAACGCTTATACCACCTTCGATTTCGCTCACTTTCACCTTCCTCACCAAGCAGAGCTACCAGCTAGCTCCCCCATTTCTCTTAGCAAGACTTTGGAGACTTCCGCACGATGGTCCGCGCTTCCTCCATCAACACAATCACCGCCCTCGCTATCCTCCCTTTCCTCTCCACTGCCCTCGCTGCGCCCCTGCCAGCGCCAGCGCCACAACTCCTAGACCTAGCCCCACTAATCCTCACCTCGGCGCCCACCTCCACTCCTCCCTCGCAAGGCGCAGCGGCATCCGCCCTGCCTCTCCTCGACAACGACAATGACAACTTGGTCGACTCGCTGCTCGATGCCCCGGCCGCGCTGCTCTCCGACCTAGGCCTGAACGCCACCACGTCCCTGGACTTGGACCTAGGGGTGAACGCGAGCGTGGCTGGCCTCGATCTGAGTGTTCATCTAGGGCTCAATATCGACTTGACTTCCCCGCAAGAGCTGCTTTGTGCGCCTGTGCAGAACACCTACCAGGGAGTGGAGTACGACCTGCCCTGCGCGTGCTGGCAGGACGGCTCTGGGGTCATCCTGGATGCTCAGCTTAGTGTTGATATAGGCCTGGATGTAGTGGACGGTCTGCAAGCGTGGATCGAGGCTGAGGTGAGCCCAATCCTTCTCCCTGTCTAAAAGTGACGAGGGGTGAGGAGAGAGTACACGGTAGCTGATATAGTGGTCGGTGACAGATCAAGATCGGCGGCACGACCTTCCCCTACCCAGCATACGCTATGCCGACGTGTGATGGTGATGGAGGCTATTCATGCCCCGGCGGCAGACTCGCGAACGGGGTGAGGCTAGTCTCCCTTTCTAATCGTCACTCTCGTAAGGACAAAGAATAGCGCTGACTATCGTCAATGACTTGTTATGGGTGGTTGGTGTGACGTAGAAATGCTCCGCGTTCCTCGCTGCGCACCCGCACGCCCACTCCATCGCGACGGCCCAGCCGACAGCGGCCCCTGCGAGCGGACTGGTAGTGAACGACGTCCCGCCTACCACCCTCATCTCAGCACCTCTTACCGCTCCGATCACCGCTACCCAGACTCAGACTCAGGCGGAGGAGACGCCTCTCTACGTTGATAATGCCTACACTGCGTCGGCCACGTTTGCCCCCACCGCTACCGCCACACAGTCTGCCACGGCTACTGCAGACTCGGATGACGGGGCGGGCTTCCCCCAGTTGGGATTCGCGGCTGAGCACTATACCCCGTCTCCCACTGCCACTCCTACCGCGTCGGCTACGGCTTCGGCGACGGCTACTCCCACTGCTACTACGCAGACGCAGAGTACCCTCTACACTGTCCCTGCGCAGGATGATGGATATGTTAACGTGGAGGGTGTAACAAGCACTAGTACCCAAACTATCATCCTCCCCGCTACTGTCTTCGTGAGTCTGGGTAACCCCTCCCCATTACCTACGCTGCGTATCTTGAAGATCTGAATGCTTATAAAACCGCAGGTCGAGATGCTCACTACGACCGATACTACCACTGCCACGCAGACCCAGACCCAGACGCAGTGGGCCACTTCTACTCAGACTGTTACTCAGACCCAAACTCAGTGGGCAACAGCGACATTGACCCAATGGGCCACCGCGACTGTCACTAGCACCGCCACCGTCAACGCCGCTTCGTGCGGAACTGCCAATGCCAACAACAACGACGACAGCGTCGATGCGGATTCGGTGCCTGTGTCCAATACCGCTTACACCCCTGCGGCCATCAACGGTGCTAGCAGTAGTGCCGGAACCACTACTGCTCCTGCTACTTCCAGCGCCGCCAGTGCCGCCACATTCTCTTCGACTGTGGCGGCTAGCACGAGCTTCGCAGTTCAGTCAGTGGGCACCACCCCTCCGCCCACCTCCACTTTGATCACTTCCGCACCTACCTCCTCGCCCACTGCCACTGCCACTGCCACAGCATCTGTCACATCTAGCGCCACGCCGACTTCAGCCACTGCGTCCACCCCATCTACAGACTCTCCCTCTGGCTCAAACAACGACGGGAGCGACGACGGGGACGACGGCGCATTCCAGCCTGCGCCACTCGCACAGGCGCTCCAGCACCCGCACGCACGACCTACCCCTACCTCTGGCTCTGATTCTGCGCTGGCGCTGAACTGTCGTGCGGACCAAGTGGAGACAGATGGGCAATGTACTTGTCCCCAAGGGTGAGCCGCGCCTTCTGTCATTCCCCCTTCTCCCTTCCCCCTTCTGCCTTCTTCCCCTTCCTCCCTCCGGAAATATACATGTAACCCAGCCTTGCTGCCTGCTGCGTGCTGATTATATGTTTCTGGAGTAGCCAACAAGATCTCCTCGATCTCTGCGTCGATGTCTGTCTCGGAGACCGAGCTGCAGACGGATCATGCCTCGGTCTAGGAGCTGGATTGGGGTTGAACCTCGGTGTGGCGGGGATAAGCTTGTAGTCCCCTCTTCCACCCTTACACTCTTCCACTCCTCCATCTCTAGCTCGTCTCATCTTCCCATTTCCTCTTAAGTGCCTAAGACGATTCCATCAGCCCAGTATCCCAGTCCTGCATACACCCGTGCCCATCAAATCGGTAGTAGCACCAGCACCAGCATCACTCTAGATAGACGATGTCATGTACGATTATCTTTCTTCTTCTCAGTTCTCATATCGTGAACAAGTTCTGTTCAAGATGGAGAGCTTCCACTCCTCATACTTTACTCAAATGTCCAGCAAACTTTCTTGAGTAGACGGTACAAATATCAATACTATGCATCAACGCCAAGTATACGATAGCATGATCGAGTATACGAGTATATCTTCGATGACGTTTTGCTATACTAGCTATACCAGGGACTAATAGGGTAAACCGCCATCACCCCCACCGCCGGGCTCGTCGAGATCCTGATAACTGACTCGGCCACGACGAGCTCGCGGGTCCTCCCCGCCCGGCGGAGCAGGGGGCAATGGCAATCCCGCCGAAGCAGGCGCTTGGGCCATCGGTCCTATCCTCGCTGCTAATCCTGCTCCCCCCGTTCCGCCCATTCCACCCGTTCCGGCACTTCCGGCCGCGCCGTTCACCGCTGGCGAACCCACGCCCATGCCCATCATCATGGCTTGTTGCATCTGCATCATCATCATCATCTGCTGCTGCATCATGTTGAACCCAGGTTGGTTCGCGCCGCCGCCGTTCAGGAGAGCAGGGTTGAATATCGGGCCGGTATTGGACGCCATCCCGTTGGAGCCGCCGATGATACCTGCTCCACCACCAAAGGCTGGACTGATTAGTTTGTCGTCCACCGCCGCTAGAGTCGATGCACCGGGTTGCAGGCGTTGAGGATCCAGCACAAAGTTGTTCAGCAAGGCGATCTATAAATGCAGAAGAGCAAGTCAGCTCTATGCCAATTGCTTTCCTTCTTTGCACGTGCAACAATAGCCAACACCGCACTCACCTCATCAAGCTTGGCCTTTGTCGCTTCTGGATGCTTGACAGCAATATGCTTGATGACGAATTCGGGCGCGCGGAAGAGCTTGTTGCAGTCCTTACATCGGTATTTGCTCGGCTCTTCTTGCTTGATCAGCGGGGCAGTGAGCTTGCGGGTCTCCCTGTAAATAGCATCAGTCAATTGTGTCCCATCATGTATTCGTTGCGAGTGTAAGCTCACTCTTCCGGATCTCTGCCGCCGTACTGCACCACGTCCACCTCTTCGAGAAGCGGCCTGAGCTTATGATCGACATTCTCGGCCCATTTCTCATCTTGCGTCTTTTGCGGGAACAACGATGCTTTGGGTCCCCTCGAAGGGATCCCCGCGCCACCCGCTGTAGACCGTCGTTCAGGCGCCGGCCGATCATCCTGATCTCGCGTTTCCCGATCTTCGGTGTCGGCAGGTGCAGTTGGCTTGTCTGCTGTATCGCCTTCGCCCTCTGCTTCTGCTCCTGCTTCGGCTTCGGGCACGGCCTCTGCTTCAGGCTCCTCTCTTTCGGGTTTGACGCTGGGATGAGGCCGTACATGCCCGATACACTTTCGGTACAGCTCTTCGGCGAACGAGGTGGGTGCGACGCAGTAGTAACATGTCGAGAGACCATGGCGCAGATATGAGATCCATTGATCCGCAATGATCTTGGCCTGGAAGGACATGTCAGATGGATTCGCCAAAGCCAAAGTGAAATTGCAAGATTTAGCTCACCCGTCGAGTCTTTCGCTCCGCATCTTGCTCGTCTTCGCCCAAACCCTCGCTGCTCAACAATCGAGATATTGTCTCGTCGACTATATCGCTCGTCTTCTCCCTCAGACCCTGCACGGGCTTCTCCAGCGGCTCCTTCTTCACTGGCTCACTCTCGCCTTCAACTTTCTCTGCCTCCGGCTCTTCGTCGTCGCCGAGCAGTTCTTCCTCCAGCTTCAACGCTAATGCCTTGGCCTTCTCTCCATCAACAAGTAAACGTTCCAGCGAGTTTGCGACGGGTGGAGTGACTCGTAATCGGCCGATCGTGGAAGTGGAATTGACAGACATATGGAAGGTGAAGCCGTCGATCTGGGCACTACTGTCAGCTAGCTATCCTTCCAATCGTATCGACAAAACTCACTTTCGACGCATCGAGCTTTTGGATGACCTCCTCGAGATTGATCCCATCCGCATATTGTGCCCAGGCAACGCGGTGAAAGCTTCGCTTTGCTGAAGGTTCGCTGATCGCAAGCCACTGGAATCCGGGTACAGACGCGAACAACTGAACGTGACAGGTCAGCTACAGCGACACAGATTATTGGGGGACACAGCAGCTCACCTCTTCCAATGCCTTGCGACTCGTGGTCGGTGGAGCAGTTTTCACGAAGACTTGCTGCGTATTTGGTGCGATTTCAACGCGAAGGGTTTCGTCGCCTGCCCACTCGCTTTTGTCTCCCAGAGCTCGGTCCAGACCCTCTGGCTCATCGTTCTCCCCTAGACGACGCGACGATCCATCTGCTGAATCTGCAACTTCCAGTGTCAGTTCCCTATTCGGTGTTGATGATTCTTCGAAATCACCTGTCGTGCTGAAATCAGCAGAGTCATACGCTCCGGACCGCAGACCCTCGAGGTACTTTTCGGCAGTAGCGACACGGCCCTGACGGTTGAGTCTACGACGGAGAGCGGCAAATTCTGGAGAATCGGAGTATCGCTCCTCGAACCATATCGACTCGCGGTGAGTAAGGAAGAGCGCGTACAGCTATCACCACAAATCGTCGATGAGCCAAAATGATGCGAGGAGTTGGCTCGTGACTTACTTGACGTGAAGTGTACTCCTTCCTGTATCTCTCGTACCGCTTTGCCATGCCCACCTTCTCCTTCGCAGCAGCCTCTGACAACAGTCCACCATCCAGCTGTTCTCTGAACCTTCTCACTTCCTCCTCGTCGTTCTTTGCGGTTTGCGGGTGAGTAGCGCGGAACCACTCGGCGAATGCTCGGAAGGGTAGTAGTGTCTCGATGGATGCTGGGTCGGGAATGCCATGACTGGACGGAGGATATCGGGGTGGTGAGGGGGAATGCAGGCGGGGTCGGTGGGAAGCAGGGATTGGAGATGGAGACCGTCTACGTTTCGGTCGGTCTGATATCGTGGATGATCAGCACTTGACAGCGGTAGTGAATATATCACCTCAAGCTAGACGTACCGTATTCGTCCTCCCATTGCGGCGGGGCAGGACGCCCTCTCGCTCGGCGGTCATAATCATCCCAATCCGGTCTCCGATCCCATTCCGGCTCCGGATCCAGCTCGCGCCGAGGAAACTCCCTCTCTCGCCCTCGCGGTCTGTCCCACTCTTCAGGCTCGTATCTGCCCATCGAAGCAGGCGGTGGTGGGGCAGGAGGCAAGTCGAGATGTCTATGCGGGATAGGCGCGAAGCCTCCGCGCGTAAAGCCCGCTCGAGGGGGCTCTCTGTCGTCCATTTCTCTGGCTATGGGAGAACGGGCTTGGTCGGGATGCGAGTAGCCACGGTCCGACGGTTCGCCTGACTGGTACGACATGACTGAGACGAAGGGTGAGTAGGTGCATAGTCGGAGAGATGAAGGGGACTTACGCGATGCTCTCTCGCAAATGTGTGTTTTGTGTTGAGGAACAATCAGTCGAACAGACTCTTCGTATTTACGCTTAACTGCGCGTCGTATCGGTTTAGACCTGTGAACAATATGAGGTTGAATTGAGAGGAGCAAGACCGTCGTGTAGCCGTGATCGGTTTCGACGTCGATGTCGCGTAAGGAACCGGGTCGACATGGCGCAGCAGCAAGAATAGCGCGTAGAACGAGGTATGGGAGGTAGAAGAGACAAGTGATGAGCCAATGTATCGCAAGTAGAAATAGAGCATAGAGTCGAAAGTACCTTTTTAGCAATATCAATGGTCCAGCCCTTGGCTCCTGCTGTCTGCCAGGATGGAGAAGGAGGATGAAATGTAGCTGTTGAGCTCTTTTGTTGTCGGTGCCAACGACGACGACGAGCACGAGCACGAGGTGGTGGGTGATGAGCCATGAGTGCTACAGTAGCTGAGCGGAAATACGGCGATATTATGTAACGTGGCACAGTGTGACAGAGAGAGAGTGAAGTGATCACCCGGTTAACACTCGGTTACACTCGGTCCGAAGCATGGAGTGGAATGAGGGGCCTGTAGACTGTTGCGCTCATCAACGCGGGGGATCAGCACCGAGCAGCGTGAGCTGTCATTCAACATATACATTCCCAAGGTATCTACAACTACACTCTCGTCTAAACTGCTACAAGATCGCATCAGACAATGGCACCGACATCGCTTGCGCCACTCGCCAGCCTCGGCATACGTATAGCGACACGCACACCGACCCGCGGCTGCGCGGCATCCACTCACTTTCTCCATACTTCGGCCATTCGTTCAAAGCCTGCCGACAGACCGAACCCGCTCCAAGGCCCTATGCCGACCGAGGCTGACGAGGACGCAACGACGAACCCAGCAAAAGGCGGAGAAAGTTTCTTCGGCGTGAGTATATCATGTCCTGTCAGTGAAGAGATCAGTGCTGATGAGATCCCACGCAGTCCCTGTTGTACGGCTCAAAAGAGGCCAAGGCCGAAGGTCTTATCGCGCATGACGACAATCACGGACAGCACTCCAAGCTTGTCGGCAGGGGCAAATACGTTCACGAGAAGATCACCCACTCCATCATACCAAGTAAGAGGGAAGAGTATCTCGGCGCAGCGGAAAAGTACTTTAGGACGTTAATGGAGCGAGGCAGCGAGTTTGGGGGTGTCAAAGTCACCGGAAGCTGGGAAGCGACCGTGGGGTCAGTGGGCAACTTTGTCCATATCCTCGAGTACGAGAATTACAAGGGATACGACGAGACGGTGCGCGCTGCCCGTGAAAGCAAAGTGAGCTCTGAATCACGCCTCATCAATGTGCGATCCACTGATCATGAGTGTGCTGCTAGGAATTGACCGCGATCGAATCTGCCATTCTCCCGCACCTCAGTTCGCGCCAACACCAGCTCATGTCAGAATTCTCATTCTGGCCGTCGTCACCTCCACGCGAATCGGGATACCCTAATGGAGGCATATTCGAACTTCGTAGTTACGAACTTCAACCTGGGAAGCTGCTGGATTGGGAACATGCTTGGCGCAGGGGTATGGAAGCGAGGCGTCGCTTCGTGGTGGGTCCTTGACTGCATGTCGATCTCGGGGATATTTTGGTAAGCTGACGAAGGGGACCGTAGCAACCTGTCGGCGCGTTCTTTTCCCAAGTGGGCCAACTGCACGAAGTCCACCATATCTGGCAATACCCGTGAGCTCCACACGTCATTGCCTGAATGAGAATCTCGCTGATAAACCTATCAGCGACATGCACACGCGTAAAGTGAAGCGGGAGCAAGCTTGGACCGTTGGCAGCTGGAGCGACACAGTGCAAGAGGTGAGCTCGGCTCGGGCTGATCTTTATCATACCACATACCAAGATCAGCGCTGATCCACGTCCGTATGGGATGCAGACCGTCAAGCTCACTAAAAGTATGAAGTCAACCATCATGATACCCACATCATGGAGTCCGCTGCGCTAGGCGTTGATGGGGTTGTGCCACGGGTCGCGTTGGAGTGGGAGAAGGACTAAAAGAAGCACTTGATCTCATGGTTGGACTAGGTGGACCAGTTGTCCTGTGAGCCCGGTCGAGAGTAGTGAGCTGCTCCGTTGTCAAGCTATACTATGCATTACTTTGCCTCAACAGAGCTCGACAATGTACGATATCCTTGTTCTAGCCAATGGCAACAGTCGAAGTCCGTGCGTAAAGAGCCAGAGTGCAGTATTGGAAGGGTCCGTGCGCGTCGCTGTACGAGTGAGCAGGAGTGAAATGACGAACCCGTCTTCAACATGTATCTCTCTTCCTCTTCCTCTTCCTCTCTTTCATCTTCCTCTCGTCTACCTCTTCCCGAGATACATCTGTTCATCCGGCTCTTCTCCTCTCCAACCCCTTCTCATCTCTCCCATTCCACGCTGTCCATCTGCAGGCAGCAGACCACACGGATCCATCCCTGCCGCGGAGGCGAGTGCAGGTGGGCCTCAGTACCAGCGTAGGGTGGCGACTGTCACTCGTACTGCTTGATACAGCGAGCGCTAACGTGTTCCCCATCTAGCACCGCGCCAAGTCCAGCTCATCGTCTTCCTCTGCGGCAACCTCCAATCATGCCAATGGTGACCCAACAAACACAGCCGAAACGCGCTGTCTCCCAATCAGGCCGGTTCGATCCGTACCGAGATCCTCGTCAGCCCACCCAGCCAGTGCAGCGTGGAAGTTCTCCCTACAGCTCCGAAGGTCAAATGCCTCCGACGCCAATGCGTCCCCGTAACAACCAGGGATCCATTCCGCCTGGTCGGCCTCAGGCGGGCAGCTTCATCGACCAATCGGGCACTCGTGTCCCAGCCGAGTCGATTCCCAAGACTAAGTCTCGCGACAGCTACGGCTCTTTCGGCTCGTTTGCTCCCCCGCCCTCGGATCAGCTTCCGACTCAGACGCAAAGAGCGCCAAGCAAGCCTGCTATCAATATGCACCCCCGGCAATTCATCCCCGTCAAGGAAGAACGAGTTCAGGTTCACGCAGCAGCCACTGACCCCCAAGTTCGCCTGTCAACCCTGCCGTTCATTACTGATAGGGTCCCTCCTCCACTCCCGGACGACCGCACAAGATTCACAGCTCCAGCCGCAGACAGAAGATTTAGCTCACAGCAAGCTTATATGAGTGAAAATGAGTTCGATGACCATCCTTCCCCAATCACTCCTGGACCCGTATCAGTCGGCCGAGCTAATTCTCTCGGAAGAGACAAGGGGCACACTACCACGGCGCTTGTTCCCACTCGGACATCCCGGTCTCCACAGCCAATGGCACAAGCACCATCTTCCTCTGATGACAGAGCAGATGAAGAATACATGCGCTTTATTAGGGATGCTGTCGAAAGCAAAAAGGAAAGAGACCGTTTAGTAAGTGTGACACGCCATGCTTAACGTTTCGTACACTGCTCACATAGGCATCCCAGAAACGAGACTATGAAGAGCTACAGGGCACTGTCGCACAGCAGAAAGCGACCATAATATCGCTCAAAAGTGAGGCCGAGGAGCGCGAGAGGTCTGTGGCCGATCAAGAGGCAATCCTTAAAGGAAGGCTTCGAAAGGTCAACAGCACCTGCGCAAAGTACAACGAAGTGTGAGCCCGGAATTGATACATTCGACCGGCTCGCTGACCACCTGTGCAGCAACGCCCGAAAAACAGCAGCAGAGGCGGAGGTCGCTACCTTGAAGGATACTTCAAGTACCAAGTTGAACGATCAAATCGCTCACTTGCGGTTAGAAGCGAATTCTCTTCGTGAAGACACGAAGGCCATGAAAGAGAGTAGGTGGATTGCATCAGCATAATTTTGACCATGATGACTTTACACAGAGCATGATGCCAATGTCGAGCGTTTTGCAAAAGTCAGGAAGACCCTTCAAGGGATTGGGGAGGACAAAGAAAATCAATCCAGCACGTCCGACAGTCTGCAGGATGGCGAGTTGCAACCACCCGTGTCTCGGTTGTCGGTCGCTGACGTGCAACTTATCATTGGCGCGATTAGCTCAGAAGGCTTTGGACGTTAAGACAGAGGAATTGATGAGTGTCAAGCAGCAGCTGGACAAGTCCAATCGACTCAAGTATGTCTATGATGGCAGCGTGAGAATCGCAGACGATCTGCTATCACTGAATTCGCACAAATTTATAGTGAGGATCTCCAGCGACAAATCCAATGCGCGCAGGCTTCATGGACCCCTGATCTCGATGAGATCAAGGTAGCTGTCAAAAGGTGCGAACCGAGGTTGCTCATTCAGCGTAGTCGTTATCTGAAATCCTCTCTAGTTTCACGTCTGATCACGCCGACACGAGCGAAAGCATCAGAGACCTCCGAACCCAACAATACAAGCTCGACGAAGAAAGCAGGCTACAAAAAGAAGAGTGAGTTTGGTTCTCTCTCTTCACGAGTTATGAGCTTTGCACTCATGTGCCGACACGTATCCAGAAATCGGAGACTGGACGTCGAGCTCCGCGACGCCTTATCCGCGCGCGATGCCGCCACGACCCGAGAGCTGGAGCAAGAGGAGAGGCTCGCAGCCCTTGGATTCGATGGGGACGGTCTGGATGCCAAGTTGACACAAGTCGTATTGGATAAGAAGGAACAGGAACGCATCCATCAAGCTGAGATCAGTAATTGGGACGCTAGGCTCCGCGTAGCAGCGAACGAGAGAGACCGGTAAGCGGCCTTTTCGGAAGTGAAGGGTTGTTGTTGGGATACTTAAGGGTCACTTATTAGGCTTGAAAAAGATCTGGAGGCAGTTCAAGCCAGAGCTATCACCCTGGAGAGTCAACGATGCAAGCTCGAAGTGGACTTGAAAGGAGAGCTCGCAGCAGCGCGAGCGGATCGGAAAATAGCATTGTCTGAGCTGGAACGTGCAAACCAGAGATATAAAGACGCTCAGGTAAGCACGCATCGGGGACAATGGGCTACCTCACCGAGCACTGACTAATGAGTCGAAAGTCGTCTCTGGATCAAGCAGAAGAGCAGTTGGTCGAGCTGAGATCGGGCAAAGCAGTTCTCCAAGGCGAAGTAGGAAGACTTGAAGTAAGCTCGCTTATGTTTTGTAGATGTTGACATCTACCTTCGGTTGCAGAAGGATGCCGAGGCCAGCAACAACCGACAAGCTGATCTGCACGAGCAACTCGCCATGCTGAAGGCTAAGCAATTGAATACCGGCGTCTCCAAAGGAGAGCTGGACGAGGTCGGTCATGCTTCTCTCAGCTCGTCGCGACTCCTGCTGACATTTGGCTTCCAGCTGACAAGGCTGCGCGAGGAATTGGCCGCTAAACGCGCATCAAGTGATTCCAAGACTACGTCTTCTGAGCGTTTCCAGCTTCAGACTCTGGTATGTGTCTGTAGTGTTGATGTAATTCAGCTGACAGCACGCGCAGACACCAGAAGATCTGGAGCTGGAGAAGCTTGTCAGAGCCGACGAAAGCTGTGAGCGCATCAGCTGCTCTGTATGACAGTGCTGCTGTACTGACCTGGCACCTTCACATCAGCGCGATGGTCAGAGCAAAAACACAATCTTGGTGAGCGGCATCACTGTGACCGAATAGGCCGCAATAGCTGACTGCTATGTCTCTTGTTTGCCGAACAGCTAACCAGGCCAAGAAGGTGAACGATATCTGACATGTTCGACAGTTTGTGCAGATACTGACAAGCATCTGTTCAGTTGTCCTTTGAGAACAAGCTGTTGAAGGAGAAGTTGGATCGGCTCAATGAAGGCACATCAAAACCAAACAATGAGCCTAGCAACGAGCTCGTAACCGTCAGTAATCCATCAAGGCGTGTTCGCTTCGAAGGCGAAAGTCCCCAGGAGCAACCGAAATCTGCGACTCCATCGCAAATAGAAGCCGCCCGAGCAGACGAAAACGTCGATGAGCTGGACGATAGCGACAAAGAAAGTACTCTCAGCGCTGATGAGGAGCAGACCATCAAGGCAGCGTCAGAGGAAGTTGTGATACCCCCACCATCACAGAAACGAGTTTTGACCCGTTATGGCAACTCGGAGCCGAAGAAGCGACCTCTCCCTGTGGACGACGACTCGGACGACGAGGCTCAGAACGCGCAGAAGAGCAAGAAGCAGGCTACGGACGCCGCCTCAATCTCAGCTCCGAAGGCAACAACATCAAGCAAGTTGCCGTCCAAGAGATCCTCTAAAGCCAGCGCCAGCTCTCGTGACAAAGCGGATACTGGAAAACCAAGCCGAAGCAAGACTTCTGACTCTTTACCCTCTGACACTCGCGGTGCAAAGCGAGGCGCCCGTTGAAGCTAATTTAAATCGTGAGTGATGATGTCGCGTGTCAGGTGAAGATCTGTGCTGATGTCAGCAGCCAATACACGTTCCCTGATGTGAGAGGAAGATGACGGTTCGGTACGGTGACAAAACCCATGTGGACCAAGATGTCCGCGGACTACCATGGTATAACTGTTTGTATACTCACTTACCCATAAGCTGAAAGGTGTTCCCCACTGGTATTCCATAGCGATACTAGTACATGTAGACTGTGTGGTCCTGTACATCCTATGCATATGTCTGTATATACCAGAGTCCTGTAGTCGATGCTTTAGTAGTAGTGTCGCTGGAGGACTACCGATGAGATGGTGCCTGAGATTGCGATTCGATTTTTCGGATCAATCACCGATTCCCACAAACTCGAGCCAAGCAGATTCAGATTTCCCCAGACCCTATGACGTGCATGTTGTCTCATTTGACACCCGATGGCTTCGATCTCGATTAGCTCGTGCAGAGAGCAATCGCGTCGATGCGCTTGTGCTTTCTGGTATCAGATGTACATGGGATGAGATCATCGAAAGGTTGTTGAAGTGTGATACGACCTTTGCAAGCGATTGTTATATAGTGTTGCACGATCAGCGATCCGTCTTGATCGAGCCATCTTTTCCCAACAACCGTTCGCAGTCTTTTGCAAGACTACAATCCGCGTCGACCTCCAGCGATAGACAGAAGGAACGAACGAGCAGCGCTTCACAACTCACTCCCAAATAAAGCAGAAGAAGAACACACGACACGATGCCCTCGTCATCGCCCCCACCCGCGGGCCAGCGCAAAAAAGTCCTGATTGTCGGCGCCGGCGCAGCGGGGATGACATGCGCCGACGGACTCAGTAATCACCCGGACAAATTCGACGTTACCTTGATCGACGCGCAGGCGTACTGCGGTGGTCAGGCTTTTTCTATCCCGATCGATAAGAAGTACGGCGCCGAGTGGATGAACCAGGGTGTGCAGGGCGGTAGTTATATCTATCAGTGGGTCTTGTCGCTCTTTCACTTTCACTGAGACTTTTGTCTGGTAAGGACTCTCGCTGATACGGGGCTCGCAGGCATACGTTCCACCATTTCAAGAAGTGCGGCTACGAGGCTGAGCCGTGAGTCAAAGCCAGAAAGATTCTTCAGTGTGCTGAGCTGACAGTGTCACAGGGTGGACCTGCAAGTATCGTTCGGCAAAGGCGAGAAGGTAAGTCTCCCCATACCATCATCCACCACTACCTGCCCAGCCATCCCACCGCGGCGCGACGTAATGCTAACGCGCGGCGCTATCGCAGTTCTGGACAAACGTCTTCCCCACTCGCCTGGTGGAGAAGCACGCCAAGGATATCTCCCGCTTCAACACCTTCCTCAAGATCGTCAGGTGGACTGAGATCTTCTGGGCACTGATCCCCATCAAGATCGCTTGCAAGATCGCTGGATTGAGCGATGAGTTCTTGAACTACATGTTGTTCCCAAGGTACGTTCTCGTCGTCTAGCTTGCGTCTGTACCTACGCACCTGCGTACCTGTAACCCGAGCTCTCGCTGATGCTTGTTTCGTGCGCAGCTTGGCCCTCTTCCTCGGGACCGGAAACGCCACTCCCGACTTACCCACCATCATGATGGAGCGCCTGTACACGTCGCCCACGTACGGGATGTGGTACCCGCACGATAACAAGAGCATGTCGTCCAACCTCCCGCCAATGGTCGTCTTCCCCGAGGAGAGCGAGTTCTACAGGACGTGGCAGCACAAGCTGATGGAGCGCGGCGTCAAGGTGGGTGTCTCATGAACATGACCATAATACCGATGCAGGAATCGAGGTACTGATTCATATTTCCGTCGATCTAGGTCCGCCTGAATACGGAGCTGGTCACCGTCCCCTCCCGTTCACCAAAAGTCCGCGTAGTCCTCCGCCCCCGACGCCAAGAGGCCGACCTCCACAACGCCGTCGGCGCGGACCAGGATCTGCCCACTTCCGAGGAGACATACGATGAGATCGTCCTTTGCGTTTTGGCCGATACGGCTAAGCGCGTCTTGGGCAAGTCGGCCAGCTGGCGGGAGAAGATCGTGCTTGGAAACACGATCTGGAGTGATGATATCACCGTTACCCACAATGTGAGTCCTCACTGCCTCTCACCACGAGCTTCATGTATGGAAACGTCAGGTGGGATAGCACTGACGTTTATGACGTAGGACATCGACTATATCAGGAAGTACTACACTATCGACTTTGACCAATCTCAAGCTGTCTCCACCGTCAACGGCCGTGATGACTCGCAAAGGATACAGAAGGGCGAGAAGGATTTCAAGCCGTGAGTCGGTGTTTGCCACTCTTCAAGTCCGAGGGCTGATCATCAATTGAATTCCAGGATGTACATGATCAAGCAGGTCCCGGCAGATGCTCGCAAGCTCGTGCGTAGATCTCATGCGACCCATACTGCAGAAGCTCATGGTTGCATGCGTGATATAGGAAATGTGCTTTGACTGCAACGCCTTCCAGTACCAGCTCGACCAGGTGAGTCATAGATCTCCTGAATGGGGAAGAGTGGTCACTGATGGTGTCACGATCGCAGAACTCGCCTCCTGAGGACCACGTGTTCCAGACCATCTTCCTGAACAAGAAACACCAGGAGACGTGGAGCAAAGAGGAGATCCGCAAGGACAAGATCAGTGCGTGTCGCCTCCAAACCCCTTCCCATTGTTTCTCCATTGCACGGCGAAGCATGAGACTGATGGCGACTGCCAATGATAGTCCGCGAGGATTGGTGGCACCAGCTCTGCCATGCATGGACGCACTACGCTTTCGTCGTGCCATTCATCTGGGCGCTGAATAGGAATAACAACCATACGACGTACGCCGCAGCGTGGACCTTGGTCAATGCGCATGAGGTCGCTGTTATCTCTGGTCAGGTGAGCGCGTGTTCTGCTTCTTTCCTCTTCTCTCCTCCATGCCTCCTTGTCTCTTCGCTTCTCTGCTCTCTGCTGCTCCCCGCTCCCTTCGTTCTCCTTGTTTTCTTCTCCATTACTGCTTCTCAGATGTGGTGATGTTAGAAACATAATTGGACGAACGCTGACTCCGCTACACGTGATAGGCCGCAGCATACAAGTTGGGCGCAGACTATCCCGCCGAACTATACAAGAACGAATTCGCCCGAACGTGCTTCAGGAGTTATCTCGCTCTAGCCCACGCTAAACTCCTCTGGAAGTCTAGAGCCAAGGGATAAGGGATGAGTGTGACACGTGTTTCGCACCGCACACTTCAGCCGTGGTGTCTGTCTTGTCTTTTGAGCCTGAGACTGGGGAAAGGAGTTGAATGGATGTGATGATGATCAACAGTGCGGCCGAAGGTTTGGCAGTAAGAGTATCAAGTCAAGAAGTGAAGGAGAGTAGATAGCATTAGTCATTAAGTCAGTAATCAGCAGTATCACCATGTAGCTCGTATAATGTCAGTGATTTTCATCAATACATGATCATGTTGCAGTCGCATGAGGTTGTTAGCGTTAGTCACTGTCGTGGACGCGAGCATGGCAACAAATGGACACCCATAAGTTGAAAAGATATCATAAGCACCACAACTAGCAAAGACCAAGGGTATATAGCGAAAAGATTCGGCGTGAAGGGTGGTTGACAGCGCCATCATCGTGGAGAGAGATACAAAAGGCAGGTGAACAGTCGGAAAGGCGAGAGCGAAGCAGACATATGGTCTGGCACTAGCGCCCTTCGAAGGAAGAGAGGTAGTCGGACAGCTATCATCGCACCGCAATAGTTAGCATCAATTGAGATTCGAACGAGGAGAGGGAGGTAGCACGACTCCGCACTCACCTTCAACGCTCCGATCCGGATCTGATCACCCAGGTTCTGCACATCCGGATTAGCCATGACCCGCCCAGCCATATCCCTGATCCCCCTCTCGAGCCCTTGGATAGTCTCGTTATCGCCCAAACCCAACATATCGCCACCGCCAAGTTCGGCATCCTCGCCCTCCTCTTCTTCTCTGCCAAAGTAGGCGTTGGACGAGATGGCTGTCGCCCCTTGGAAGTCGCGCAGACGTGTTTGCGCCTCTGCTGTTGCTGAAGGGTCGTACGTCCCGCGACCAAAGTACATGTCTGACGAGATTGCTACGCGCAGATACCAGTATCAGTGACTGCGGAATGGGCACGCAACTTGATTGCAGGACTCACCTTTCTGGCCGCCGAATTTGTCCCGCGCGACACGTACATCATCTACTTGCTGCGCACGGCTGATCAAGCGAAGGTGGGATTAGCTGATGCTGAGAATCGAATACCACAACACTTACGCCTTGGTCTGCGCTGGAGCTGCGGCGCCCGCAGTTTGACCAAACCCAAGTCTGACAGGCGCAGGCGCTTTCTCCTCTCGCCTCGGAGCGCTGGAACCGCCATTGACGGGCGTGGCACTCCTGCTGCTTCCAGCCGCACTGGCCTTTCTCCTCTCTTCGGCTTCGCGCTCTTTCACTGCTCGTGCCTCTTCCTCTTCCTTCTTCTTGTCGTAGCCAAGTCGCTTGATCCGCTCTTCCTCCTCGATAGCTTTGCGCTGTGCTTCCTCAAAGTTGATGGTGGTAGCAGCCTTCTTAGCACCGAGCTTGCTGACCTTCGCACCGGAAGAAGGCGCAGAAGATGCAGTGGTAGAAGAAGATAAGCGCGAGGCGGCAGCAGGACGAGTAGCCGATGCTCCGGTACGTAGAGAGGATGAAGTGACGGTACGTGATGCGGGAGCAGAAGGACGTGCAGCTCCGATGGAAGGTGGGGCAGTGGGCTTGGCAGCTGTGGTGGCGGGTGCAGGCGCAGACTTCTGTTTGTCCCAGGTGGAGAAGAAGTCATCGTCATTGGATGGCTTGGAAGGGGAGGCCATTGGCGTCAATTCCAGCCCTTCAACATGGATGCCATGAGGGTATCTGGCGGGCAAGGTGATTACGGATTAGCGCGCTCGGCGAAACGGTGAGGTAATGTTTGCTTACCTCTGCGCGTCCTCCTGGATTCGCCTTGCGACCTCCTCCTTGTACAATCCCGCCTGTCGACTGGTGTATCTCGATCTCGCATCAGTGCCGCTGGAAGGGAGCAAGTTTGTTCCGCCGTGTTTGGTGAAGAACTCGGTAAGAGAGGCGTTTCCTGCGACCTTGAGGGTACGCAGTTGTTGCAATGACCAAGAGTCGAGGTTGGTCGAGCTACGAACAGTAGGAAGCCATCAGTAACGGCTCAGACGTAATCATGGGTAGACCGAATACGTACCGAACGAAACTGATGTGTACTCCGAGGTTACGGTGGACGGACGAGCAGTCGAGGCAGAGATAGATACCGAATGTGACCGATGTCCAGGTAGGGTTTTTGGCCGAGCAATCGAAGCACACCTGCCAGTGCAGAGCGTCAGCACGAGCATATTCGCGGGAGTACAGCAGTGTAGCAGTGTTGTGTACGTCTGCGCGTGCCGCCAACATCCGAAGCTCCTGTCACTTGAGGCAAGCTTGCATGGAGCGCGACACGCCAGAAGACAGCCTCGTGGGGAGACCAAGCTCACCTTGTTAGCCTTTTGCGCTTTGAGATGAGCGAACGTCGCCGTCGTCTGAGCTTTTGTGGGGTCCATGATGGTCGGGTCGGGTACTCCTGTGTGCTCCTCTTGTGTGGATGCAAGTGGAAGAAGAGGCTGGATGTGGAGCAGAGGTAGTGGAGAGGTGAAATGAGCTTAAAAGAGAGACGCGCTGGTGCTGGTGGTGCTGGTGTTGGTGGTGATCACCATTCTAGTGTGGCACTTGATCGCACTTAATTCATCTCGTTCCTTTTTATCCATTTTATCCCATCGCATCCATGTCTACACCATCACTTGGAGATAGTCGGTGTGCATGCATAATGGATCGTATGTATTCACGGTTAGAGTACAGCGACAACAAGTCAAGAGAGTCATATGCAAGGGCGACAGATGCAGACACTGCACGGCGGTGTTATCAAGGAGCTGTGTAGTGGTGAAATCACTGGTACTGGTCTATACTCGTAGATGCACACTTGCGATACACGCTTCATCACGTCCTAAGTGATCGACGCTCTGACAGTACTTTAGGATGCAGGACTATGGAAAATGCTTCCTTGATCCAAGATCCAAGACCTTTTGTCCTTTGTCTTGAGCCATGTGCAGAGACAGGACTCGAGATGAGCGATACGGGCATTGGTACTTGGAAGCCGATTTCCCTATTACGGTTGTACGAGACGAATGAAGATGCCGGTATGGCGGTATGGCGGTATTGCGCGATGCACTCGCTGTCTCAGCAGGAATCTATATAGTGACTGTGGTTTGTCATTCAAATCACTGCTACACTGATACATTCCACATCGCACCTCGTAAACAACCACTTCCTTCATCGACAAGACCATCGGTCCTGCATCGCACTGTACCGGACTATCACCTGCATCGGTGCATGCTGTTAGCCAGCTTATCAAACAGCCCGTTCGCTCGTGTGCCGCGCATAGCCAATCTCCATCGCACCGGTACTGGCACCGGCGCCGGCCCCGACACCGACTCCGCCAACAGCCATGTCCAGCCCACCAGCCTCTGCACCAGGGTCGATCCCCGCGCTTCTCACTCAACAACCTCACTGGACACAGCCGCCCCCGTCACCCCCTTCGCATACTCCCACACAGTCCTCCTTTCCTAGGAATAGCATAAACGATACCCTCGCTTCCCTCAATCTCGGCGTCGTGTCCAATCAGCCCGTCCCTCTACCTACCCCGTCACCTGGCGCTGCACCTTCCTCCTCACAAGCCGGCGTTCTGAGCCCGCCTACTCCAGCGCCTAGTCCGACACCGAAACATTCGCATTCGGTTTACGACGTTGCATATGACGAAGATGACGATGATGAGCTGGAGGACGACGACATGTACGCGCCTGCGAGGCCGAGGTGGAAAGGCAAAGATAGAGATCAGAGTTCTGAGGGTGCGTATCTATCTTCAGGCGTATCACAGGTACCGATTCCTCCAGCTAATACCCCTATAGCGCCGAAGGAGCTGCTAGACCGCTTCAACGATCTATCACGCTCGCAACGCTTCGCTTTTCTGTCCGGCTTGGTGGGCGAGCTCAGGCTGAACGAGGCATTGGTCGTATCACGCAAGATCGAGCCGTTGCTTCGAAGAGACTTCTTGCGAGAGCTGCCTCTAGAACTTGCGCTGCATTGTCTCAGCTTTGTGAGTCCCCCTTCAAGCTTCACGTCCCGGTCTCATCCCACTCACACCCTGTCTCAGGTCGACGAGCCAAAGACATTGGCCCGCGCTGCTAGAGTATCGCAATACTGGAATGCCCTCCTGCAGGACGAAGCAACGTGGAAGGACCTGTTCCAACATCACGGCTTCCCATATGTCCCGCCTTCCAATCCTAGCAGGAGCTACCGCCGGAATATCCAACCCTACGTCAATCCGGAGGCTGGATCGCAGCCGAGATGCATCCTGCGCAAAACACCTTTCGGCGATGAGAGGCGGGTAGCGTTGTTGAACTTCAATCCAAGCAGGAATGGCGACCGAGCAAATTCCTTCAAAGCGCAGTTCAAGAATGCATATCTTACTGGTGAGCTGCCCGGTTGGACGCCCCCAGGATGTTAGCTGATCGCCTTTATGCAGAATCCAACTGGTTGAGCAGAGGTCGTATACTTGCCAATCATATATCTTCCGATGAGGTTGTCGTGACCACCCTATGCTTTGACGACAATTATATCGTTATCGGCATGGCGAACAACAAGATTCACGTCTTTGACTCCACGACGGGCGAGTATCGCGGCTCTCTCGTAGGACACGAACAAGGCGTCTGGGCCCTTGTGCTGGTATCTCCTGGCTCGCCAAGAAAGTCCAAAAGTGGCTACAAGGAAGAACCGTCGCCTCACCTCCCTCAAGCTCATGGCAATCACGGGGATCCATTCGCTCGCGAATCGTATGGCGCGAAAGCCTCCGGCGCGTATCGCGATGAAGGACAATCTCGCCGATCCTCTTTCAATGGTTCAACCCAAGAAAGATACGCGCCTCGCAGCTCCACCTTCAAAAGCTCGCCCACCTTCGCCTCTCCGCAGTCAGCGCCCCGGCCGAACACCGCTATGGGCTTCACACCTCTACCCACTGCTGTTTACGGATTAGGAATAGGGGACGCCTTTGATCGGACGGGAAGATACGTCAATCCAGAGGCTATGAAGATGAAGCAGAGCGACGCATGTGGTGCGACCAGGGGCTGGCCCGGAAATAAGAGGAATCTAGTCGTCTCGGGTGGCTGTGATCGCGAGGTCAAAGTGTGGAACGTCGATACCGGGTGAGTACAGACGGCTACTATCGTTCAGCAACGGGGGCTGATACGATAACGTACCGTTGCAGCGAATGCATCTTCTCCCTTCCTGGCCACACCTCGACTATCCGGTGTCTGAAAGTGCTGGACGGACGACCCATTGCCGTCTCAGGCTCGCGAGATTTCTCACTCCGGGTGTGGGACATCGAGCATGGTCGCTTGATGCATACTCTTAGTGGACACGAGCACAGTGTGCGATCGCTGGAAGTGGCGGGCAATATGGCGGTGTCGGGTAGTTACGACTACACAGCGAGGGTGAGTTTTCAATCAAAGATCTCCATTATGCGATTCTATATGGTAGCTGATACTCCGCCTATAGCTGTGGAACGTTGATACGGGACAATGTGTCCATGTTCTGCGCGGTCATTACCACCAGATCTACTCTGTCGCCTTCGATGGCCAGACGATCGTCACGGGCTCGCTCGATTCGACTATCCGAGTTTGGTCAGCGGCTACCGGGTGAGTCAAAATCATTTCGTTTCAATAAGTTACCATTACTGACTGAGCTTCAGCGACTGTCTTGCGCTGCTGCAAGGTCATACCGCTCTCGTAGGCCAACTCCAGATGTCCGACACGCGACTGATCACCGGCGGCTCCGACGGTCGTGTGATCATATTCGATCTCATGACACTCACGTGTCAACATCGCCTATGTGCACACGACAACAGCGTGACCACGCTGCAATTCGACGATCGGTTCATCGTATCAGGAGGCAACGACGGGCGAGTGAAGTTATGGGATGTGAGGACGGGTCGATTCATACGGGAATTGACTCGACCGTGTGATGCCGTCTGGCGCGTGAGCTTCAGGGGCGATAGAGTGGTCGTCCTCTGCCAGAGGGACGGGAAGACGTGTTTGGAAGTGGTCAGTTTCAGACCTGGAGAAGGGGAGAGGCGGAGCGGTGCGAGGGTGTAGTCTGGGCCATCTACGGCGTGTGTAGCTATGGGTGTGGGTATTGGTGTACCATCTTGAGTTGTGTTAGTTGCTACTGGATATACTTGTTGTTCTCGCATTGTACCAGTATAGATATCTATTGCATGCTATCATGCTATCATGGCTCGCATCATGCATGTAATTGTCGTGCACCTCCCACCGTATGATAGGTGTCGCTGAACAAAGTGCCAGTGGAGGAGTGGAGGTGGTACTGTGGGTGGAGGCAGGTGGAGGTGGAGGGTGGAGGTCAGTTCGGGAGAGATAAGCAGGTGGAGTATTCGCATCGACTTGGGTAAAGATACGTATTCCGCTCCGCTCGTGAGCACAACAAGGCTGTCGCGCAGCATATATTGGGCATACAGTATGTAATAGACCATCCCCAATGACCGAGACCGAAGGTGCTTCCCGACATTGACAAAGACAACTGACAAAGTCAAGTGTCGAGTGTCGAGTGGAGGCGACTCGTTGCCTCCCAATGGCGCTAGGTACTGGTGGAGGTTGACCGAGTGCAATGCGGTATATAAGCTGGATCGGCACGTTCACTAAGGAGTGCCCTTCATTCTCGAGGAAAGCGCCTGGCCAAGTACTCACTCAGCTTCCTGAGCGCAACATTCTGACTCTTTCGACTACTATACAGTAGATAAAGCACCATGCCGATAGTCCTACTCACGGGGATCTCGGGATTCGTGAGTCCACAGCCTCTCCTGTGTCTGTAACGCAGACCCGATAAACATCCTAGGACTCTGACTGACATGGCTGACCGTACGCAGCTTGCAGCGCACGTAGCGCTATCGTTCCTGCAACACGGATGGCACGTCCACGCAACCCTCCGATCGGACTCGAAGAGACAATCAATCCTCACCATCCCCGCCTACGCGCCATACGTAGCTTCAGGCCAGCTGAGGCTGTACGCTGTCGGCGATCTGACCTCGGCGGATTATGGGGAAGCGATGGAAGGCGTAGAGGCGGTCGTGCATACTGCCTCCCCTGTCGAATTTGGCGAAGACGAGTTTCGGGAGAGTCATCTTGCGCCTGCTCTGGAGGGCACGCGGCGAGTCCTCGAGGCTGCGGCGAGAGAGGGGAGTGTGAAGGCGGTGGTGTACACGGGCACTTATGGTAAGTACATCCATGGAGTGACTGGATGATTTGGCTGATCTTCGAAATCGTTCGTAATCTGTGACTACAGGCGCAGTGGGCAATCAGCGTCTTGCGCCGACGGACCAAGTAGGCGCAGTGATCACGGAGGAGGACTGGAACCCGTACACCCTCGACGAGCTAGACAAGATCGTCGAAACGGGGGACAACAGGTGAGCTGTCACCCCATACAGTATACTGCAGAGTACACTTGCCCAGTAAGGCAGAATGCTGATGATGCTTCTCTGCGCAGCGGGAACCCGTACGGTTCTGGCGCGCTGTTCTACATGGGCGCCAAGAAATACGCGGAATTGGCAGCGTGGGAGCTCCAGAAGACCTTGGGAAGCAAGTGGAGCCTGGCGACGATGAATTGCGTCATGATCTATGGCCCGCCCAGTGAGTCGTCGCGTTGACGTCGTCTTCGCATACTTGGGTCCCAGCCCTGCATCTCTTGTTTGCGAGGCATAGCGTATGACCTGGCTGACCTCGCGCGTGCCCCGCCGCGCCACACCATAGTCCATCCTATCGCCTCTCTAGCTCAGAGCGGCTTGTCGACGCAGGTACTTTGGGCTCTGGCCCAAGGCAGCGATGCCCCGATCTCACCCACCATGTTCCCGTACTATGTCGACGTGAGTGACGACGGCGTGCCACTTACTTCTACTCGTCTCTGTCCAGTATCCCAAGCAAGGTAGCCAGCGAGCGAGCATGTCGTGAAGACGGAGACTGATGACTGATATGTGCTATGTCCTCCTATTGTTACTCTAGGTCCGCGACGCCGCTGAAGCGCACTATCAAGCGGTGATCCGGAAGGCGCAAGGACGGTTCATCCTGTCCGCAGGGCGCGAGTTCGCGCGTTTCCTACTCTATCTCCATCCTCATATCCGTCCTCATCCTCGCGTCCGATGTCGTATAGAAGCTGGGGGCTAGCGCTAATAATGTCGCGAGGCAGCGTACGATTACCAAGAGTTCGCCGACCAGCTCCGCGCGCTGTACCCCGATCAAGCCGCGCGGTTCGCCGTCGGTACTCCTGGTAAGTACGATTACAGGTCTCCAGGAGTCTACGATCTTAGGAATGAGAAGAGTGTGAGCGAACTTGGTGTCACTTGTGAGTCGAATCCAACGTTCTGCCGCTAGGACGTCAAGTCAGCTGATCATCTGTTATCCATGTAGATCGCCCCAAGGTCGATACTCTTAGAGATGCCTTTGATCGTTTCTTCGTGTTAGAGCGACAGGAGAAGACTGGCGCGCAGTAAGAGCGAGAAGTGAGACAGCCACAGCTAGATGAGACTTTATCTTGACTCGCGCGTACAGTACACAGCAGCCACATCACGTAGATCAGTTGAACTAGAGTCCTGACCCGCGCTCGCATGCAATACGACCTAAAGCTATCTCCGCGACGAGAGACGTAAGCTGATATAAGTGCTATGCACATCTGGTCGCTATCTTCCATGGATATCTATTCCGGCGTACAAAGTCTACACGATATGCTGCAATGCTCAGTACACATTACAATACATTACAGGGATTCTATGATATGCGTTATACGTCATACGTTATATGTTCAGCCTCAGCCTGAGATGATCATGCTCACTCCGATGAGCTTGCGAACCGTGATTTGATGGTGCTCCTCGTCTAGTTGATATTCGTATCGTACATCACTGATACTCAGGTGTGCAGGGCCAAAGCGCCTGGGCCTCGGACGTCCGTTTGCGTCGGTTGGTCCGCCTGTCGATCGCCTATCACGCCTACTACTACCGAGATATCTTCGAAAGCCTCATATCAGCTGACAGAACCAAAGATGAACCAATGTGCAGATGCGGACTCACCGTCCTTCTTTCCACCGACGAAGTCTATTCCTTCCTCGATAGCCTTGCACATGAATGGCGTCGTGGCTGTCACCAGCTCAGAGACGGACCGTGCGCGACGGCAAAGCGCTTCGGAGACTCTCTGCGGCGAGAAAGGGGGGAACGGGAGTGATTTTGTAGAAGCTGAGGCAGAAGAAGCAGAAGAGGAGGAAGGCTTGCTTGTGGACGAAGATGATTTCGAATGAGTCGCAGTCTGAGACGAGGATGAAGAGGAAGAAGGTCGGCTATTTGGTGGTGTTGGCGGCAGGTTCGGCATGAGTGATTCGGAGGGCGTTGTGAACTGCGCAACAACGTCCAGGATGTCCTCGTCGAACTAGATAGGTAGGCAGCACGGGTGGAATCAGCGTCAAGTTTCGCGAGATGGTTCGGATGGCTGAAGTAGCAAATGGAACTCACGAGGTTGTCCATCAGGCCATCGCTACCCAGAACGACTATATCTCCCTTCCTAACCGGGACATCGTACCGCATGGCATCCTTCATAGGCTCGTCTCTGCTATGAGTACCGACTTGCAGCGGAAAGTTGAAAGCATGCTGCATTTCCGATGTGCGGAAGGCCACTTCGCCATCACGGATGAGCAAAAGGGCGCAATCGCCTAGGTTCGCAACGTGTAGTGTCGAATTATGGAGCAGAGCCAAGAGACATGTGGACGAGCCCAAGAGACCCTATAGCACAGAATTGCGTCAGTATTGCGTCTTGGAAATATTCATTCATCTACGTCAGATTACTCACTTCCGACGTTGAGCAAGCGAGGCATTTCTCGTAGCCTCTCTGCATGATCTCTACAGGATCAAGCGGCCGTCGAGTCCGTCCTTCCTCTTGTCCACCTTGCGTGCCCGCTACTCCTCTCGATCCCAGACCATCCTTCCCAGCACCGCTTGCCCACGCGTCCTTTGCCCACTTCTGTCTTCCCTCAGGTTCGGAGGTGGGAGATGTCTTATCAGACCGATCGCTCGCTGAAACCTTTCCTTCTTTACTTCTGACTGGATCCGCTAGATAAGCTTCTGATCCCGCCCACCAATCCCCTACTTCGACCTCGCAGAAATGCGTTAAGAGCCGACTCCACCTCCCGGGATCTGCGCCTCCTGCGCCAGACCTCGCCCAGCCGCCTACTCCATCTGCGATGCACATGCCGTCGAATCGGGCAAAGTACGCGTCTTCCCCCACCGACACAGATCGGAATTGCGTTGGTGCAGAGACGTCCGGCAGGGGAAATGATCGTTGGCGAGGTGGAGCTGGCGGTCGGGATTTACCCGCTGACGATTTCGGTGGTGCAGGCAGTCGTTCCTTCGGTAAGCCGGAAGCGCCCAAGTGGAATATCAATGAAGACGAGTAGGCCGACGTTGTCGAAGCGTTGCCCGTCGGTGTATCTGGTGATGTCAATTCGCTCTGTGATGAGTTTCGCGCTGCAAGCGAAAGGTACGATGTAACACCGCCTGAGTTTGACGCATTGTTGGAAGGCGGCAATGGAGTAGGAGCCAGCACGATGTGTGTTTCAGCTGGACGAGGGGGTTTCATTGGGTGCTGCCCGCCTGGACTTGAGCTAGGTCCGGGAGAGGGAGGATGCTGAAAGGGCGGTTCCGTCGCTGTCGAAGGAGACTCGGCGCGGGTAGAGGATTTGTCAAAGAACGAAGATGAGTGGAGGTCAAGCGCAGCCAACAGCTCATCCAAGCTGGATTGAGAAGGCGTAAATGTCGGATTTGGCGTCGACGACGGCTGGTTCGACAGAGGCTTATCGTAAGTGAAGAATGAGGGGGGTAACGATGGTGTGAGGAAGGATGAGGCTGGCGCCGAGGCAGCGATAGAGTATCGGCGTGCATGCGAGTGAGCCGATGCGTGGCGTGAGCGGGATGGAGGCAGGGTGGACCGGACTGTAGCTGTAGCCGTAGCTGTAGGGGCAGCAGCCGATCGGTATGCGTACGAAAGGACGATGGAGTCCGATTGCGATAGTGATTGTGATTGAGGTGGTATAGTAGAGGGGACTATGGTGTCCCATGATGGTAAGAGGGAGAGGTACGAGGTGGATCCCAAGGCCGATAGGGACAATTGCGAAGGTATAGGGAGCCACGGGACTGCAGTCCCGCTCGAGAGCACTCCGCTACCGTTGTTGCCGTTGTTACCGGGCGGCAGGTGCGGACCATAGACGACTTTGCTGGATGAAGCGGTGCTTGCTGCCCCCGAGGACGGAGGGACATGGTGGTTCACGATTGGCGCTAGAGTCAAGTACTGTTGCTGAGATTGCGAGCTTGCGCTTGAGCTTAGGCTTGAGGTAGGGTAGGGATGTTGATATTGTTGCGCTTCTCTAGCCAGCGTCCGGACGATGCCCTTGCTCAACCGAGGATTAGGCTTGGACATGGCGTCTACCACTCTTCGTGTCTCCTTCTACCTATCTGTTATGCAATTCGTTTGCGAGTCGTAGTCGGTGCGCAGATGAACAGATGAACAGGGCCGAGCTGGTACAGCGGACAGCGGCCAAGAAAGCTGTGTCCCGTTCACAACATCGGTATATCGGTGTATGGCGTAGGCGATCCGTCGTTATCAGAAGCAGACAACAGCAAGTGGTCGGCGTGAGACGTCGGATCGGCGCGAGGGCGAATGCTGTGGCGGCCAGGTTCGTACACTGTGAGTGCCAAGACAGAAATGTAAATCTAGTAGCAGTGCACAAATAGAGATAGAGATAGAGATATCAGTGAAATCATCATCATCATCATCATCATCGTTGACTGTTGTTTTTCCAATCCCACCGTACAGCACAGGTACCAAGTACACCGTTATCGCTAATTTGCCACTTTGGGCTATTACGGCCGCATCCCGGACTACGTGCGTATATTCATTAGCTGATGGCATAGTCGATATTGGCAGTGATATGCCTCGCTGCAGGTCACAGGTGCATGCTCAGCGTATCTAGCATACGGACTGGACTCCTACCACCCTACTGCCCTCTGCGCTACTGCTCCAGACCATCCAAGAACGCTATCAGTTGCTCCAATATAAGCTTTTGTAAAGGTACTTCCTCCGTCTCCTCTTCTGCTTCGTCCCCCACGTTATCCTTGAATTCTGCGAGAGAACAAGGCATATCAGATCATGGTCAGCCCAACCGTCTGGAGGTTGGAGGAGTTGAAAAAAGATGACTGACCTGTAAGAACACTGATCACGTCCTTGAATGACTGGTCTTTTCTCGCTAATAGCGTTTTGGCATGTAACATTGCCTAAATAGAGCGATCAAGTTTTGGTCAGATCGCGCGGGTATATCCATACTACTTCAAGTAGACACTCACGCCGTCGTCCTCCATGGCTACCCATGCGAGCACGTAGTCTGCGTTCTGCAGCGAAGACAGCCCCGTGTCCATTCGCCGGAGATACCACTCTGTCTCCTCGATATCGGTGATCTCCTCCTTGTTCGCCTCCATCACCTAAAGACGTGTCAAAAGTCAGCCCAGCGTGACGTTCATATCATCCTGATGTATATGTTAGATATGCCAGGGATCTGCACTCACTCTCCGCTCAAGGGTGATGTCCCTGTTAACAGCGCGCAGCTTCCCCTCGGCAGCTTCCCGCATTTCCAGCAGTCGCTCCACCTTTTCATAGTTCGCTTCCACGAACTTCGCAATGAGCCGTATCCTCTCGGGCGTATCGGATGCGAGGTTGGTGAACAGGCTGACGAGGATTCCTAGGAGATGTTCTTCGTCCTCGAACGAAGATGTTGCTCCTAGCTTCTTCTTCTTGCCTTCGCCCTACACAAAACGTTCTTCAGCATGATCCGAGATATATTGATGCGGGACGACGCATCGCTCACCTTGCCCATGAATGCGGAGAAGAATGTTTTCAGGCCCAGCACTTCGACGAACTTCTCACAGCTCGCTGAACCGTCCTCAGTCTGCAAGGCATAATTCAGGACTTTGATAGCTCTCGTCTTTGCAAGTAGCTTCTCCCTGCAAATGCACAAATCACGTCAGCCCGTATTGTCTTGAGCCTTGCGATCACAGAACTCACTTCATCATAATGACCATAAGCTCGACCCCTTCCGCGTCCAAGAAAGCCTTCTTCATCTCTGGCTGCGCTAGTGCTGAGCACAGAGTGTCGAACACGTTCTCCATGAATTCGACCTCTTCGCTGTCTCCAGGATCTTTCTTCCGATATTGCTGCAGTACAGAATCAGCTTAGTGATGGACTTTTCCCAAGAATGGGGAAACTCACCGAGAGCACCATTAAGAGCGCATCCATCCCTTCCAGCTCGCCAAGACGAAGGACATTTGCCCTGCTGTCCTGTAACAGCATGGCAAGGATCTCACTTGCATATTGCTTGTTACTGTCATATTCCTTTTGCTGGACTCGATTCAGCAACCAGGGTAAGAGGGTAGTGTCGGACACTATCTGATCTGCTATTGGCGGCATGAAAGAAAGCAGGTTTTCGAAGATGCCAAGGATGTGGAAAACGCCTTGACGGTCGGTATCTTCTGCCTCATTCAGCCGGCCGAGGTTGGAGACCAACAAGTCGAGGATGGAGTTATTGAGCTGCAGCCGGATTCAACTTCAATTCCAGAAAGCATGGCTAAGGGAGGAAAGGGGTACTGACCAATTCATCGATGAACTCTCCCATCGCCATGCGAGTCTTGGAGGCCATCCCGCTCCCCTGCGCTTCCTCCTCGGCCATATCGTCCACTTCAGCACCGACGTCCTCGTCCGTCAGCTCCTGGACCACCTCCGCGACATCTATTGCTATATCCGTGTTCTCGTGGCTGAGCAAGTTGATGAGGAGGGCGACCACGCCTGATTTTATCAATTCGGGGTAGAACAGCGGTGGGTTTTGCGTTAGTGGAAGGAACTGCTTGAGCGCCGAGTCAAGATCTGATTCGGACTCGATGAATCTGCGTGCGTGTCAATGCATCAGCAGGTGCAGATGCATCTGAGCTACGCTTTCGACTGCAACGAATAGGCCGGTGCTCACTTTGATGGATCGTCGGGATACTTCCCCCGTTGCTCTGCATTCTTGCCGACAACGCGCTCGAACCGCCCAAGCTGCCTCCTCAATGCCGGTAGATCAAGTGACGGACCATCTTCCCCGTCTCCCGCCGCGTCGAAGATGTCCAGGATTTGCTGCTGCTCATCATTCAGTCCTCCCCCGAAGAACCGCCCCTCATCATCCTCTTCGCCGTCCTCGACGTCTCTGTCGGCTGGAAGATATGTCAGCTTCGCCGAGCCACAAACGTCTAGCAAGCGCAGAAGAAGGGTAACTTACCCCGCGCATAAGCTCGCTCCTCCTCGTCCTCGTCTGAAATAGTCACCGCCCTCTCTTTGCCTTTCCCATTTGACACTTCCTGTCGCTCAGTTACGACCTCGGGCTCAGCCGCCTTGTACTTCTTCAGCAGATCTATCATTATACAAGTCAGCTAGATCCGTCTCCCTCGACTGCAATTCCGAGTCCAGGCTTGTGAATGATCGTTGATGCGCGCGTACCTTGACTTGGGAAATCCGGCATTTTTCGTTTCTGCCCCGCCGAAGCCGGCAGGGCGGGGAGCTTGAACATCTTATCGATCTCCATCGTGGTTCCGGTCAGTCTAGGCGCCGGTGCGGTAGTATCTAGATTCAAGCGCTTTCAAGTTGTTTTTTGTTGCTGTATTTAATGAACGAGTTGAGGTGCAGTGTTGATTGACTTTTGCTGCTCTTACGGTATGAATTAGACAGAGAAGTGGAAAAGTGATGACGCAACGACGTTTAGTATGAGCGAGTAAAGCGCGAGTGGTCGAGTATGATGCGCTTGATTTCAACCTGATGCGTATTCTGCTTCTAACCTCCCTTCAACATTTTGGAAAATTTCACACAATGTTCCCGGTCCCTCAACACCTGCCGAGAGCTGGCGAAGGTGAGGCCGGAGACGCTGGGCCGTCCAGCTCTTCGCTCTATCCGAATGCGAGCAAGATAGCGCCAGATCCGGTACTGGATATCCTGCAACCGCTCCTTACTGAAGGCGACAATGGGCCGTCGACTTATACCGCTCAGCAAGTCAGCAGTATACGACAGAATCTGGAGAACGCTTCGAGAGAGAACAAGGTCAGCTACGATGGTAGCGCAAGTCGCAATGTGGTAGCTGACTTGGACACAGGCTCGGACACATGATCTCCTCATCAACAACTTTCCAGCGGTATCATCGCATATCCAACTCAGTACCGAGTTGCAGGCCAACATAGATAATGTTCAGACCAAGCTTTCCCAGCTCGAAAAGGGGATAGATCCATCGAACTCAGAGGTCAGTGCGCTGCTACTCCTACCCTTGAGTATAAAGCTGACAAGCTAGTGATCTCGGCGTAGACGTCATTCTTGCCCCCGGTCGTATCACTCTTGAACAAGCACTTCACGTCTCTCGCTTTCCGATCAAGCGCAAGAGCTCATGCTCGCGCGCTCAAGGCTCTGAGAAATCGTACGTCGAAGCTGCGGAAGCTCGAAGAGGCAGTCTGGAGCGGACGAGGAGCGGACGAGAGCGTCGTTCTGCAGTTGCAGAGTGAGGAGGAGAATGGGTATGAGCTGGATGAAGGCGAGGAGGCTTTGAGCGGGACCAAAGTGATCAAAAGCATAGAGGTGGGCTTCTCGTTGTCCTGCATCTCAACAATGTTGTGGCTAATTGATATACTTGGGCAGGTCAAATATGAGGCGCTGCGCGCTTTCGCTGTGGAGCAGATCACGGATGGTTATCAGAAAGCCGTTTCTTTTTCGTCGCCATCACCGAAGCAGCAGAATGCGGCAATCAGCGTCCAGACCCATATAAGCCTACAACAGCCACGGAGTAAGTTACCGCATCCTCACGTCTACTTTGCGCAATTAAGCTGATTACCGGACTTCGCAGCAACCCGACCGGCCCATATCGCCTCTTCTCCTTTGTCACAACATCCCTACTCACTACCAGGGATATACCTCGCTCTATCGCGCTTGAATCTCCTCGTACCGTTATTGCAGATCCTGCATAACCGCGTACTTCGGGAACTCGTACAGCCTGTTCTCACAGGCCGACGGCGTACAGACGAGAGTTCGACCGAGAACTTGGCTATACTCCGCCTTGAGTCTGCCTCTGATCAAAGTCCCAGCGAGATCCTCTCGCACATCTCGACCATACTGAACTTCATCGACAATACCGCCTTCCCCTCCACGTCCTCCCCGCCTCCGCCGCCAGAACGACGCTTCTTCATCGACGAATTACATCGAGCAGTCTTCACTTCAGTCCTGGATAACCTCATTCTGCCCTCCTTACCGCCGACCCTGTCAGAGGTACCGTCTTGGTTACAGATTCTTGAGCGAGGTGTGGAAGTGGAGGACTCGTTCTCCCCTCCTCCGTCGAAACCTGTCCTCAAAACGTTCTTCGAGAACAAAGCTGGGATTGCCTGGGCTACGCAAAGGCGGTACGGAGTAGCGGACGATGTACGGAAGCTCATCCTTTCTGGCTGGGAAGGCTGGGAGGCAGAGGAGAAGGAACGAGAGAGGGAAGTGGTGATTCTGGTGGAAGTTGAAGTGGACGAAGATGAGGACACGGTCATGGCCGATAATCAGGACGAGAGCTTTGGTTGGGGCTTTGAGGATGGATCAGAAGCGGTACAAAAGTCGACTTTGACTGAGGCAGCGGGCGGAGAAGCTCCGGTTTCGGCGGCGGATGAGAGCATGCAGGCGGAAGATGGAGATGGGTGGGGGTTCGAGGAAAGTACCAACGCTGCCGCTGGACCGTCATCCCAAAGTTCCCCAAAGCTCATTCCAGCACTCATGGAACCAGCCGCGAACGGAGAAGAGGAGATCGAAGAAGACGGATGGGATCTGGACCCTTCGCCTCCTTCAGCCACCACCTCGACGACGACTACACCAGCATCACCGCCCAAACCCATCGCTGCTCCAGCGAAGCCGGCGCGAGAAGCCAAGCGATTGGGCAAGAAAGTCGCTAAAGTCCGCACGACCGAGGACGAGTATGACCCATGGGGATCAGGCAGCGAGAGCATGGCTGAGAGCTCTTCTCGACAGTCTTTCTCCAGTGACCTACCTGCGTCACAAAACAAGACTGCCCCATTCGAACCGACTCCACCTGAACCTATCGTCCACACGAGTGAGGCAGTAGCGACAGATGGCTGGGGCTGGGATGAGGCCGCATCGCCGCCCAAGCAGGCGAGCCTTCCGCAGGATACTGGTAAGAGGGAGAAGCGAAAACGGAAAGAGTTGCGTGAAGAGAAGCGCAAGTTGAAAGAGCGGTACCTCGTGTCAGTGGCTTGTGAGCGACTGGCCGATATAGCTCGAGGGGTGTTGCTAGAGATCAAGGAGCTGCGATCGTCTTCGTAAGTGCCCCAGGCCATGTGTGCTGTGGCGATGTAACGCTAACGCCCGTAGTAGTCTGTCATCGCCTTCATTTGGACCGTCAACATCTACACCCGTGCTTCTCGACTCGATCGCCGACATCTTTGCCCTGTATCGCGCTTTGCTGCCTACGCATTTCGCCTCCCAGCTGCGGGACGTACCGGCAATAGCAATGCAAGCGTTCAACGACGCCGCATACCTCTCCACCGTGCTCCTCAGCTTACCGAACAGCGATGCGGAAGCGATCGACGCAGAGTCTGCCAGACTGCTAGCGCTAGCAGAGTACATCTTCGCCAGTCAGCTGGAGCTGCAGACGAATGGGATCATGGAAGCGTTGGATGATTTGGGCGGATTGCAAGAGACTGGCGACGAGAAGGTGTTTAGGAAGGCAGAGCGAGGGATCAAGGGCGTCGTGCACAACCTCGAGAGCTTGGCGAGGGTGCTCAAGGTCAGTCGCGACCTATCTAGCTTCGGGTTGATTGGCCTTCTCAAACACATCAGAAGCTAATTGAGTCCCGTCGCTTTTGCAGCCGGTAGTGACGAGATCGACCCACACGCAAATCCTCGGCGAACTGATCTCGACCCTCTGTGCTCGAATGACAGACGACATACTTGCCCTAGGGGACATAACGGAGGTCGAATCGAACCGATTAACAGAATTGCTCAA
>JALPBZ010000138.1:0-55474 GCA_026538355.1 Cryptococcus sp. GC_Crypt_5
ACGTTCGTGAACGAAGGTGGTGGCGGGAGCGACTGTGAGATATGTGGATTGCCGTTGGATGGATGAGGCGGGTGATCTGCGGTGCGAGGTGGGGGCGAATGGGGGTCAGATACATCAGATGCAGTGGTAAAACTGTAGAGACCGCTGTGCATATGCATCATACGACATAGTCTGTGTTGCTTCAGCTTCAATGATTGCGTCGGCGTCGAGATGTTTAGCAGGGACACCCTGTACATATCCAATGTTTCAGCGAGTGGTGCAACCTCCACTCTGCCGGTTAAAGGTGTTTTACGAAGAAATTTCAACATTGACCTACGACACAAATATTGACTTCCACTTCGCTTTGTTTCCCATATCGAAACCGCATCTCAGTGACCTCGTAAAAGAAACGCACAATGCCACGAAAAGCGCCCACCTCCGCACAATCGCCCTCGTTCTCCCCGCCTCTGGCAGAGGATCAACACCTGGTGCAACTCCTTGCGCCCCAGGGGTCCAACTCGTTCTTGTCCTATGATCCGAGCGAGAACGTGGAGCGCTTAGTGGAGATCTCATCGCGCTTGAAGAGGATCAAGGGGCTGATCGTTACCCGGGGTGAGTCGCAGTTCTTTCTTGGAATTGTCTTTAGAGACAGGCGTATCGCACCTGGTTTTCCTGCATTGTCATGAGCGACTCTGCTGAGGGAAGACGAGAGAAGAGAGAGGAGCGGAAAGAGACCAAAGACCATAGACGACAGGACAGCGAGCTGACCTTGCTCACAGGCGACTACGCCATCGTCGCCCTGTACCCATCCGGACCCACGGACAAAGCCCAGGGCAGACTAGCGGGTGAAATCCTCCATATTCTCGCGAAAGGCGAGATCAAAGAATGGCGCAAGGCCGGCGCGTGGTAAGTTCAGTCCACTTCACATCCATCGTATACCTCACAGCAGATTGACGAGATACTGATACTGTGTTCTTCGGATTGTAGGCCCATGGCGTTCGACGAACCGATCCCTGCGCCAGAACGCCTGTCGTCTGATGCGGAAGAGGAAGATCAGGACGACGATGAGGGTAGTGAGAATGGATCCGCAGAGGTAGAAGAGGAGGAATAGTCGTCTCCGCAACTTTTGCTTCGGACCGAAGCACCACCGGTCGTCGTCAGCGCCCATTGACTAGCGGCTGTCACACAGATTCGCTGCAGGTCTATCGGGCTACTCCAGGCTACTCTGCCCAGACGGGAAACCAATGCTCGGCGGACAGAGTACGCCAAATGCGCAGCGTAAGGAGCGCCGCGCGCTTAATAGCTTCGAGACCAGTCTTTACTTCGAGGGCAAAAGAATTCTATCTCGACCGATGTGATCTAAGTACAGATTCAATGCATATTATACTTGACGCTCTCGAACATGCTCATTATACCAACCATGCTAAACTGTGCTCAATGTCCAGAACTCCAATGTCCAATTTTCAATGTCCAAACCTTCTCGTACCTAGCTTACGACATATAACAGCCCTTCTCTCACTCACAACGTCCTTCTTCTCTCACTCATATTGTCCTTCCTCCCTCACTCATAAATCGTTCTCTACAAGCACGAAAATGCCAACTCAGCAGTTCCCAGTAGGACACCAACTGCCTTTGACGGCTTTATCGTCCATCGAACTCCTGGCAACTTCATACGTGAATGTGCCGTTGGGTATGACCCAATCTTGCTTCACGACGTCCCATATCGAGACGTCGTATCGCGAGAGGTTGAAAGAGACCGTATGCGAGGCGGATGGCTGCAAGTTGATCCTATATCACATGACAAGCATTAGCGTTATGCAGAATGTGTTTGTAAGGTAAGCGTTACTGGACTCACCTCGCAAAGTCCCTCAAGACCTTTGGCGGTTCTCCAGCACTGGCCGGGTACGAGAGGTAGAGCTGCGGTATTTCGCAACCGTCCACATCGCCAGTGTTGGTGATGGTCGCCGAGACTGTCCAGCGGGGCATTTGCAGTCTACGAAATAAGGCAGATCAGTGATGAACCTGACGAGAGATCCTCACACTGCGGCGATGAGGACGACACTTACGAATGAGCCAAGAACCTCCCCGCTTGATTTGTCGACGTCTTGTTGCTCTCTAGCTCCCAGTCCTGATCCCTCTTGGCGTGGTACTCAATCTTCTTTACATGGGGACGATCGAACTCGAAGGTCGTGTAACTCAGGCCAAATCCAAATTCGTATCTCGGGGTGATATTCGCGCTGAGGAAATGCCTATAATCGATATTAAGCCCTTCCGTGTAATCCACCTGCGTGATGGCCGGGACGTCCGAAGTGACATAGGTGATATCGGCCGAATAGTCAGATCTGTTCTTCGCGATGGTGTATGGTAGACGGCCCGAGGGGTTGTAAGCGCCATACAGGACGTCCACGAGCGAGTTGCCCGATTCTTGGCCTGGCAATCCAGCCCACAGGACGGCGGTGATGTTCGGATGCTCGATCCATGATTCCATAATGATAGGTCCAACGGAGTGTATCACTACGATGGTGTTGTTGTTTACGCTGGCAACCGCTTGCACTAGCGCGTCGCCCTCGTGCCATGCTGTGAGGTTATTTCGATCCCCTTCGTTTCCATCGACAGTGATGTACCCCTCGCCAGAATCAGCGTTGATACCGACCAAAGCGACTTCAACGTCAGTAGCGGTAGTCTGTGCACCAGCAGTGTCAAAGTCCTTCAGCCACCAGCTCAACGACGTGTGATCGTGTCGAGCTTGGCGAGAGATAGCCTCAAGGGGGTCTACCAGGTACGGGAAATCGGCAGTTCCAGATCCCCAACCCATAGCGAGGGTGCCGTCGTCACCACCGCGATCCGAATAGCCATTAGGTCCTTGAAGTGACGGACCCATATCACTCCCAATGAGGGCAATGTTGCGAGGTTTCTTAAGGGGAAGAGCGTTGTTCACATTCTTTAATAAAACGGTGGACGCTGCACCAATGTGCTGGATCACCCTATCACGAAGTAGGTGAGCGAAATGTACAACGGGGGATCAGCGTAACGTACTTCCAGTGATCGTCCTGCACGTCCACATGCGAGTTGTTCCCATCGCCGGTTCTTCTAAATGCATCGAAGTTGACGGCAGGGTAATCCTGATCTTGACCGAGCAAGAACCACCCAGCAATGATCCTCTGAGTCATGTCCGTCAATCTCGCTTCGCTGACGCTGCCGTTGTTAATCGAAGCGGTAAGATTCGGCCCCCAGTAGGTATTACCACTACCAAGGGTTTCATCGCCGGGCATGGACATGTCCAAGCCGGTGTTGGCGGAGACGACGCCCGAGTGCTGTGCATTCCAATCTGACATGATGTACCCTTGGAAGCCGAAGTCTGTCTTGAGTATACCGTTGAGCGTCTTCGAGTTCTGACACGCCCACGAGCCGTTGACGAGGTTGTAAGAGCACATGACGGACGCAACGTCCGCTGCTACAGCTCGAAGGAATGGGTGCGTGTATATCTCGCGCAGGGTTCGGTCGTCGATGTTCGAAGACGAAGTGGTACGATTTCGCTCCTGCTCGTTACCGACGTAGTGCTTGACGCTGAACAGTGCGACGTTAAAACGATAATACTTACAGGCATTAGTGAACACTCACGTTGCCTGCACACCCGCGTCTTGCATGCCTCGGACCGTCATCTCCGTTGCCCATCCGCTGAGGTATGGATCCGCGCCGAATCCTTCCCAGTTTCGACCTCCGGCTGCAACACGACCCATATTGGTCATGGGTCCAAGAGCGATATTGACTCCTTTGGCCTTGTGCTCCTGCCCCATGGCGTAGCCTCGGGCGTACATCAGGTCTTTGTCGAAGCTGGGGAGACGATTATCAGCATGTCAATCAGCCAAGCTGGCGCCACTCACGTCGAAGCGACATTGATGCCAGCAGGGAAGGCGGACGCAAAGTCGGTTAGTCTGACACCCAGTGGCGAGTCCTCCAAGCATAAACCTGAGAAATTCTTCGAGGCTATCACGCCAATGTTCCCAACACATCGTCCGTTCTCCCATCCCACACCAGTGACAAGCAAGACTTTCTCGTCTATCGTCCAGTTGGCCAGATACGCAGCGGCTTTGCGGTGAGCTGCCGCCCATCGCGGCGACGCATTGACGTAGGAGAGATTGTAAGGAGCAGGGATGTCGTAGGAGTCGTAAGTGATGTTGGAAGTGTGGGAAGAGGTGATGTTGGCGCTGGTCGGAGTGGAAGAAGCGGAACTCGCTGAAGAAGTTGAGTTGGCTGTGGTGCTATCACCACTTGCAGTACTGGCCGAGGCAGTCGCAATGAGAGTCGAAGTGGATACGAGACTCGTAGTGAGATTCGCCGGAATCGTCGCATTGAGCGGTATGCTAGAGTTGGAGCTGTTGACAGCCCGGATCTGCCATGGATCGGTGGCGACGACGGTGTGTGCGGTCCACTCGCTGGCCAGCAAGAAAGGGAGGAGGAAGGAAAAGGTAGACCTGACCATGATGGAGAGGGAGGAATGGATCGAGACTTAGATGGAAGGGCAGAAGAGGTAAGTAGTTTATCGAACTCAATTATATGGTTGGTGATGAGGTGAAGGAGATGGAGTAGGTCGGTCTCTCATGGGTTACTGGGGATACTCTATATATACTGGAGGCGGCGAGAGCAAGTTAGTATGTGTCACGGGGAGCGTTGGAGAAGCTCAGAACCAAGATGAAGAGGTAGGCCGTATGCCGGTCATTCTGCGGCGGGGATCATGGTGGTGTAAAAGATCCGCACTCACCTTTTCAAGCTAGCAGAATAGTCCACAAATCTGATCACATGCCATCGTCGACGCCTCTTGCGCTAGTACAGGTTTACAAGCTATCTTCGTTCTTGCTTGGAAATGATGGATTCGTGTGCGTTGTGTGTGCTTCTCTTTCTATACCGAGAAAACTCTGACTAGCTTGGGTCGCGGATGTATGAGAAGAGTGTCTGCTGCGACGATGAGAAGCGACGTCTTCTTGTCGGCAAGTACGGACAGGCGGTGACTGCCTCGGAGAAATCCTCTTGCCGGTATCTATCGTACACTGTTGAGCGCCAAGGTCTTCTGCGGGCTGTCGAAAGCCGGGTGAGATGACAAGCAGTGACCTAGCGGCAATAGCGCATGGTCATAGTACTCGTAGTCCTCGGATACTCGTACTCGTCCATTTATCCGATCCACAGCTTGATCTTCTCTTACTCTATGATGACCTTCCCGCAACGTAACCCCGCACTGTGCATGACTCAGTGATGGTACCTTTTGGCTCCGCATCAAGCTACAACGCTAAACAAAAGGGTTTATCCGGTCCTCCATCCCGCATGGTCTGGGGTCATACTACGCTAATAAGCGTATTTGCTGCACCCACTTTGGTCCGAGCGAGCGAGTGATTGATCCCGGTCGGGTAATTCAACTAGCATAGCAGCAGCTCGCATCATGATAAGATTGTACTGTCACGACCAATCTGGCCGGAACTCATAAACAGCTTGTAAGCTGTTGCTGAAGAATATTGATCAAGATGGCCACTCAAGCTCTGAACAACAGGACGAGTAGTGCTGCAGACTCGCTCAGCTGTCAGCGATGTCACCAGGTTCGCTTTACGTTTTCCGCTCTAGAGCAAGTCCGCTGACGAAATCATAGCCTCTCATACTGGACCAATCTATCGCCTCGCTCACTCCCGCCCAACACGCTCTGATCACTTCCGCTTTACCTTCTTCTCCTTCTTCTTCTTCATCATCGTCATCATCACCTGACGCCAGGTCGAAATTATCTTCGCTGCCGCCGTCCTCTCACGCCTCTTCGAGGATATGGGCAGAAGCCAATGGCCTATCGCTACCTTCGACGCCAGGCGCCGGACCGAGTCGACATCAATTCCCGACCTCAGCAGCAGAAAGCTTCATCCTCTTGTCGGACTCTTCGATCATCCCTCCCGCCACAAACAACCGCCAACCGTCATTCGCCTTGCCCGCCAATAACCAGAACCTGGCCGCCAATCTACATTCGATCCTCTCGGCAAATACGCCACTATCGCACCCGCTGTGTACGGAATGCACATCGCTGTTGACGAATGAGTATCAGAAGAAGGCCGAGGAGCTTACGCGCGAGCGAGACGCGTATATCGCTTTCGAGCAAGGTATAGCGCGGAATCGCGACCAGCTGAAGAAGAATAAACAGCATCGCCCATCTCGCAATTCGGTTGCGGATGCGGATGAAGAAGGATCGGGATTGGGCGAATATGATATCGAAGGCGACGAAGAGGAGTGGAACGAGTTGCAGAAGAGGAAGAAAGAGCTGGAAGAAGAGGAAGAGAGATTGATCAAAGTCCTGGAAGAGAGGGAGAGGGAGCTGCAGCTGGCTGAAGCAGATGAGCGGCGGGTCAAGGAAGAAGAGGCGGACGTCGAGCGAGAGGAAGACGAGTGGGTTGATCTCAGCTCTGATCCCTACTACATGAGCCGAAGCTCACTAAATTTCATCATCGTACTTGCCTAATTGCTATTGATCAGGTTCCTCCTCTCCCACGCCAAACTGTCGACGGAGCTCGCCCACCTGTCCGCGTCCCTGTCCACAGCCAAAACGCACTTACTCCTCTCAACGTCCCTCCTGGCCCATCTCGAGTCGACAAACGTCTACAACGACGCATTCCAAATAGGCCACGTACCACTCTCATCCTCGAGCGGTAGTGGGGTGACGGTTGGCACCATCAACGGATTACGATTAGGGGGCAGACCGACGGTGGAGTGGGAAGAGATCAATGCTGCGTGGGGGCTGGTAGCGCTTTGTCTGGATCGCATCGCCGATAAAGTCGGGTGTGTCTTCAAGACGTGAGCATAGCTTTGCGTGCCTTGCGCGATATCCACAAGTGTGCGGCTGGGCCTGATTCGTGTTTGTAGATACAAGATAATACCCCTAGGATCATACTCGCGGGTGGAGGAATTACCTCCCTCGAAAAACTCGTATGAGCTATATGCCTCGTCGGATATATCGCCAGCGCGACTACTCCAGAATAGGCGGTTCAACCATGCTCTCGTCGGAGTGCTGGAGTGCATTCGGCAGTTGTTGGAATTCGGGCGAAAGGAGGGCAAAGGGTGGGCAAGGGGCGATATCGAGTGAGTCGTCGTGCTCTCCCATTGTTGTTGTTGTTGTTTTGGTTGTTCAGCTGATATGTCTGCAGGATACACAAAGATAAGATCTCAGGCCACTCGATCCGTCTCCCGGGCATCTCCTCGATGCCCCTCGGACTGCCGTCAATGTCAATCATGGGTCTGGGCGGCTCGTCCTCGACTTCCACGTCGGCGGCGCAACATTCGTCCAGCCCAACAACCACAGGCGGAGCGGACAGTACGGCCGAAGAAGGCTGGACGCGGGCGTGTAGGGCGGTCCTGGCGGTGTTGAAGCGCGTGTTGATCGTTGAGAGTGAGGGCGATAGAAGTTCGTCCGCCAGCGCGAGTGCGAGCGCGGGTGCAGGCGCAGGCGCAGGAGGAGCTGCAACTGCGAGGGTCGGGCGATGATAACTTTCTGCCAGAAAGCCATGTTCATCCGTCGACCTGGGGACTATGCAGTACATCGCCAGTCGACCTAGTTGATCGCAGCTTCCGAAAGCGATCGCAGATGGACGATGCATGATGAAAATAGTACACTCGGTCTTTCACTGTAGATAAGGTTGTAGATATAAACAGTCAAACTGCATGCATATCCGCTGATCGCATCTTCGCAGTGCATACAGAAGCAGATTTCTCTCCGATCCCAATACTATCTACATCTACGCCTCTGCATTCTGCTTGACTAGATGCTGGGCCCGCTCGCGCCATTCACCCAATTTCGCTTCGCACTGCTTCAGGTAATCGAGCAGTACCGGTAAGTTCTCAGGTGTGAGCGCCACCATCGTCTCCGTCGTCTCTGTCGCATTCGCCGCATCGTTTTCGATTTCCGTGGTAAATGCTGGCGACCCTTTTGATTCCCTTGATGGAGTACGGGAAGGCTGTCCATTCGCATTTGCGTGCTCTGTTGATATGTCGGATCCGTGAGCGAGAGCGAGTCCAACCTGGATCAGATCTGTTGAGCTCGAGTTCATCACGCCACACCCATCCGATTCGAACTGGGTGAGATCAGCCATGGACGGCTCGCGCTCGCGCTCAGGCCATCCTAGTCCCAAACCAAGACCCGCAGACCGGCTTTTCCTTCCTGGCCTCATGGTGGATTCGTCAACTTCCCCACTTTCTTTTCGACCCGCCTGCTCCGAATTGTTTTGAGGTATGGTAGAAGAGATCTTTTGCGGACTCGCAGTGATTATCTGTTTTGGAGGGGAGAAAGGTATCCGAGATGGGATCGGATCCGAGACACTTATACTCTTTCGACTAGTCGGCGTCCCATGTCCATGACCGCGTTCGCGTTCGCGTTCATGATGCTTTCCAGGCGTTTCGCTGTTCGTAGCGGTGGAAGCTAACTGGGTACGCGACCCTATCCTCGGCATCTTTCTGGGCCCAGATATCTGCCCATCAGAGCTTTCACCGTGAACGAGATCGCTCCATCCGCCAGAGGAATGCCTGAAGATATTCTTCAGACTCGGTCGCTTTGGCGCATTTGGGTCGAACGGGCCCGGACTGTGCTCGGCAGTCGTCGACGGAGTCTCAGGTAAAGCGCCTGTACGTCTTGAGATTGGTGGCGCTGGTTTCTGCCGAGGTGTCGCACTTGTGACTGGCGCTCCCAACGCGGAGAAAGAGGTACGGTTCGTAGGGTACAACATTCCGCTGGCATCACGACCGGAATTGCCGCCGCCACTGTTGGCTCTTGAGAAAGCAGGCGAGATGGGCGATGTGGGGGACGCAGGTGGTGAAGTACTTGATTTCATGGACCATCTGCCCATTACCACCTGAGACGGAGAACGAGCCATTGCTCGAAACCCTTTTCTCAGAGGAGTTGGTGGTTGTCCTTGAATAGCTGCAGAGGTAGGTGATGTCGGCATAGGTGGACGATCTTTCTTCGATTGCAGAGATCGCAGAAACTCTTTCAAGCCCGCCAAGCCAGCTTTACTTGCTCGTCGATCTTTGATGGTAAGCTTTCGTTCCTGATTACCGAGTAGTCGACCTTGAGTCTGCTGATAGGCTTGCTCAGCCTGTTGACTCGCGAACGCCGGACTTGGGAAGGAGCCAGAAGGGATGATACGCGCCGAGTCACTTGGACTTGGAAAGCCAATCGAGTCGGAGCTTGCTCCAGGTGTATGCGATCCAGGAATCGAGGGGATGGAGGATGAGTTAACGATTTCACCTAATCTCGGCGAAGCGCGCAAAGCCAGCAGAGAGCTGGCGGTGGACGACGCTGACAAGGTTGATGCGGCTCTTGCACCTAGAGTTGGCCGTGTCCCGACATTCCCATTCGACGATAGGATTACGGACGAACCAGATGCTGGAAGAGACGCAGGGGTCCGAAGCATTGTTCGGAGCACTTCGAGCTGGCGCTTGGACAGATCTTGTCTTCCCGTTGAAGCACGCCACTGTTCTGGAGGAGGCGAGGCTTTGGGCGGCCCAGGTGACATTCCCAAGCTTGATTCGGAAGGATCAGGCAGACTGCTTTGCCTGAGTGAGGCCACGGTCGGCGAGAGATATGGAATTCCTGGCGCAGAGGAAGCCTTCCGCATGATTTCGCTGGCTGCTTTCGCCTCTTCGCTTGCCAAAGTGATCCGCCTCGATCTAGGCGGACTAGACATGGATGCCAGAGTGGACGGATCTCGACCCGTGGAGCCGACTTCGATGAGCACCACTGCCATCTCCCACCACTGAGCGAATTCTTGATCAAGGCTGTCGAAGATAGCAGAGGTAGAGGAACTGCTGGATGATTCCAGGTCTCGTCGAAGGTCTCCATGTTGGACAAGCAGTGTTTTCAGCGCTGTATTCACGGAATCATGTGTCAGCTCCACAAGTCGTATAGAGCAACCTAAACAGTCAACTCACTTTCGACCCCGCCAGCAAACGTTTTGACAGCGCTGATCTTCTCCTTCAAACCCCGTTGCTTGGCCAGCACATCCTTAGGTATCACGAAATCGTTCCAACTCTGTCGCCTCTGATGCTTGTCTGATTTTCTCCTGACCGTGGTAGCGGCATCACCTGGCAGTGGGTCTGCTGCCGCAGCTGGCTGAGGGCCAGACTTGAAAGTGGAGTTTGGGGCGGAGACTGACCCTGCGCGAAGAATGGAGCGAAGCGCTTCCTCTGATCCCGACGCTGATATTGGCGTAGGCGAAGAGGGCGGCTCCCGGGCTCCTCTCGATGGCTTTGATGGCGATCCCATGACTGTCTCTAACGGTGTTGTATTCGCTGACGCACTGACGGGGCTAGTCGGGGTGTTCTGGTTCCCAGTAACGAACCTAAACCCGCCCGATAATCGTCGTCCATGCTTTATCGAAAGCGAGCTGAGCCTGCGTAGGGTCGATGTAGTGGTGGAAGCGAAACCATTGCCTGCAAGTTTTGGTGACGACATATCACGCGAAGATGATCTATCGTTCGGCAGACCCGAGATAGCTGAATGGGTTTGAGAAGTATCATCGAAACCCTTCCACCCATCGCCAGACCACCCTTTACCACTTGCCGTCCTCGGTGCCGGTAAAGCTGATACCGGTCGGACTTTCTTCCTCCTGCGCGGTGTCTTCCCGTCTGCTTCCGTCTCAGTATCGCTATCACTGTTCTTCGCGGCGAGTGGAGCGGGGAACGATGACGAGTGAGGGAGGGGAGGCATTGGTCCGTAGCTAGAAAGGTCGAGCCGGCTTCCGTGATATGGTGATCCGGGCGAAGGTGAGGGAAGATGGAAGCCATGTGAGAAAGACTGTGAAGAAGGAAGATCTGGTGTGTTGCCAACGCTGCGCGATGTTCGGCCAGGTATCGGCACGGGAAAAAGGGGACACGAGTTCAATCCTTCGACTTGAGAGCCACCGTGACCAGCTTGGAAGTACGGGTACGACGAAGGCGGTGCATCCCTATCGCGAGACCTGCTGGACCTCCTTGACAAGCTGCTAGATGACCGACGGAGCATTGCCGAGAAAGCGGATTTCGGACCTGAGCGGTTCGACGATGAGGTAGATGCGGTGGAAGCGGAACTGGGCGAGCGAAGATTGGTTGGGAGTGGAGGTAGTGGAGGTTGAGGCGATGCCGGCTCGGCAAGCATTCTACCGCTGACAGAGGAGCTACGGCGGCGACGTGGTTGGTGGTGAGGGTCGTGGGCTGCAGAAGGGCAAAGAGTTCAGTTGGAATCAATAATCATCAGCCTGATCTGTCTCAACGCACCAGTCTTTTCTGCACTTGCATCCGGCGTACCCGACAGTCGTTTCCAGAAGCCTGGTCTCTTCGTCTTCTGCGCATCCTGCACGTTCTCCACCGACGGTGAGAAAGGTATACTGGATACCCTAATTTCTTGCCTGCTCGTCGAGCGGGATTTGGACCTCGATCTACTCCGTGAATGCTGCTTCACGGCTTCTGCATGGTTACGAGAAGGTATTGGAGGCGGAGGCATTTGTTCGCCTGATATTGATCGTGGGATAGATGGGACTGGTGGTTGAGGAAGATTTGGCGAGCTGAGGTCGGCAGAGATGTTTGTCGAGAGAGATGCGTTTGATGTAGTAAGAGCCAGGTTATGAGAGGAGGAACGATGAGGGAGAGGAAGGAAGGAGGTGGACGGATGACGCTTGATCAGCTTTTTTCGTGTGACGGTACCTGTTGCCGAAGACCCTGATCGCGAGCGGGAGCCGCGGGGTGCCGTTTCGCCAGCAAGAGGCGAATGCGAGTGGGAAGACAGGAGAGGTACGTGAGCCTGTGAAGCTGATGCTTGTGAAGTCGGTAGTGGTGAGGGGGACGGCAAGTCGGTCGACTGAGATGGTGACAGCCTTGGCGGGGCATTTGATTGTACGTAGGGGTTGGAGGGGATATTCAAAGGTGCGGGGATCTTTTGTTTACGAGGCGACAGATTCTGCCGAGCCGGTATAGCGGTAGGTGCAGTGGCTAGTGAAAGCGGTAGCGGCGGGGGCAGCTCGTCCCAGCTTTCCTCTTCGTCCCAATCAGGCGAAGGTGTTCGCCTCCTCGGGTCTACATTCTCGCTCCCTCGGCCAGACTTCGGGTCGGGCTTGAGCGCGGCTTTGGAAGATGACGCCGCTGAAGATTTCGGCCTAGTGGGTAGGGAAAACTCAAAGTCGTCGTCCCAGTTCTCGGCTGTGGTGACGGGCTTGCTCTTCCGCCGAGAGGTCGAGGGACTGTTACTCATGTCGTCGAGCATGTGGTGTGCTTGCTAGAGTGATGTACACAGCTTGATCCGAAAGAATGGTATTTGTATCTGGGGAAGCGGACAAGTGTACTTGATTATGAGGGCGGATTAACTACAAGCATGTATGTTGAAGGGAGGCATGAGCTATTCAGTTGTCGGGCATGATGGTCGTATGATTGCTGAGTCGTCGTCTTCTGTGCAGCTTTTTTAGCTAGCATGGGCCGAGTATCACTGCAGCTGATGGGCCAGTGATGTGTGACGATGGTAGTCGGGAGGTGTCGTGAATGAGAGTAACAGTGGAAAGACGAAAGACGAAAGACGAGAGCGAGTATGATTTGAATGTTGATCTTCTGAAACGCGACGCGGGGCACAGGTACCGGAACGTACTGAGCCAAACACGGAGATCGGTGCGGAACTCCGTCGTGGCCGTACACGAGTAATTATCATCAGAGCCATCCATGCCATGCCGGAAAAAAGTCTGTTGTCACACACAGTACTGCTGTATCAGAATCCAAGTAGCCCTCACTCCTGTCATCTGCTCAGTATCTCAGTACACACATACCGACAAGTAGCCACGGACAATACGAAGCCATGTCGCTCCCTTTACCCAGTACTATCCCGTTACTCGCACCGGTATACCTTCCAGGGCAAGAACCGTTACCCCCCGGAACGACGGATGTGGAGAGACAGGAATTGCAGACGGCGATGCGGATGCAGAAGTACATCGGTATGGCTATGGAGTCGTGTCCCCTCAAAGTGGTTTTGTCCGGTGGCGCAGGTATGTCAAATCATTCCAAGCGCTCAAGTGTAGATAGGCTCCAGAATGGAAATTCAGCCTACCTCAAGTCAGCGAATCTGGTGGAGGATCATTGGTCGTTAAACGATGAAGCTGATGTCCACGGTCATACCAGGCTTCGCACTAGGAGGTTTCTTCTCGCTCATGTCAGCGACCTTTGCATACGAGGACCCATTATCGCGCGCTTCGACGCAGATGACCACTCGCGCGCAAACGATGTTCGTCTTTAAGGAGATGGGACGGAATATGTGGTCTAGCGGAAAAGGGTTTGCGAAAGTCGGCGCTATCTACTCCGGCGTCGAGTGCTGCATCGAGGGCGTGAGTCCGCGCCATCCATATCATCCACATACTTCCTATCACCTCTCTCTTCGAAAAGGCACAGTATGCTGATCCCATTTGGCGACGCAGTACCGCGCCAAGAACGATATCACCAACGCCGTCTCGGCGGGCTTCTTGTCCGGTGCCATCCTCGCTCGGCAGGCTGGGCCATCAGCGATGTTGGGCGGCGGAGCGGCGTTCGCCGTGTTCTCAGGAGCGATCGATTGGTACATGCGCAAAGCGCCTGCAGAGTGGGTCCTCGTGCAGTCTCCTTTGGACTGGATCTGTTTATGTGGATTCACGTATACTGATGCCCGCCTCGTTCATAGTGAGATATGATATATCGGAAGACACGAGTGTCCTGGCTATGAATGTTTGGCATCTTCACCCAACTCAGTATCCATGTTGTATAATAAAGATAGAATCATGCATCGGCTACGAGATCCACAACTCAACTCAAGTCAAGCATCTTTCATGATTGCTGTCGCCAATCAGAGCTAGAATTACTCTTCCCCCTTCTTGCGCTTCTTATCCTTAACGCCCGAAAACAGCTGGTCAATCTCGTCCGTCTCCACCTCTCCTTCCTTGACCTTACGTTTCTTCTCCCCCTCTGCATCCGCATTGATAGCGAAAGCGTGGGCAGGGGCAGAGGCAGGGGCGGCCTTCTGATGCGCGAAATGATGTTTGACGCCTACGACTCGTTCGCGCCATTCGTCTGGTCTGCGATTCAGCAGGCTGATTTCCGCTTTGCGTATGAAGTATTTGCCGTATTGCGAGTTCCCCAGATCAGTATTGTGCGGGATAAGCGATCGAGCGATCTTCTCCTGTTTCCATCAAACAAGTGCGCCGCAGTCAGCACCACAGCCATAGCGAAAGATAGATTGAAACTCACCTTCATGAACCCATCGGCACGGTCCCAGATAGTGTCCATCACCCGACTGCCTAATTTGTCGTCCACCAACACCTCGTAGTGGCCCATGAAAGCCATCATGAGCTTTCTTCGGTATTTCGGCGCCACAGCAGCGTTCACGAGCACCGCGTCGAGTAGATGAGAAGCTATAGGGTGTTTGGCCCATTCGAAGATTGTCTCGCTGGGCTGGGCGAACAGGCTGCAGGAGTAACAAACACTTTGAGCGTCTAATCTAGACCGGAGTGACCTATGGGTGGTGGCTCATGACTCACCTGTCGAGAACAACACCGTTCACTTGGCCCAAACCCATCATCCCCTGCAGGATCAGACAACCTTGCATGTTCACTTCGATTACGCCGTCGGCGGCTTTGGGCTTTGCAGTGCGTCGATTTTGCCAAGCAGCGTATCGTACTTGAGCAGCTGCTGCTTTTTCTGCTTCCGCATCGACGTTGACTTCTGCGGTTTCGGCTGGTTTCTCGCCCTCTGCAGTTTCGTCCTCTGCATTCCCAGAAAGCGCCGCTTGGTAGCCCTGCAACGAGACAATGGTCAGTACGATGATCGGTGAACGGTATTCAGGCCAATGTACGCACAGGGAGAGTCTTGAGTGACATCAGACATGGTACGAGGAAGCTTCGTTGGTCCTTCGGCAATTCGAGCGCCGAAGATATCAGCTGCGGGAGGTAGTCAGCATATGTAACCGACGGGGCATGCTGGGCAGCTCACGTCAAGCACGACCTTCTGAGCTTCAACCAAGATGACAGCCCGATCAACCAATGCTTGAATCACGCTTGTCCGCGCTGCTTCTACAGGCGCAAGAAGAATATATCAGCACACCGTCGAGCTTACAAAGTGATTCACATCAGAGACGTACTGATAAGTCCTCTTCCACCAGCATTTCCTTTGACTTCCTGTGCCAAGTCCTCTATTCTCTTCTGATCAAGCCGAGTAATACCTTTTGCCACTACGAAGTTGGCGAACGGATGACCTGCTAGACGCCCCAGCTTCTTCTCGAAATACGTCGACCATAATTTATCGAATATGTTCGGCGGAGAAAGGATGAGCAGCGATTCGAACAGCCTTGTGCCTGTTTGAGCGGCCAAGAGCCCGAGAAGATAGGGTCGAGCTTCAAGCGCAGCTTCCGAAGACGCTTCTGCGTGAAGCTATGTCAGCGACAAATCTCGTAGGCAGAATAACACGCACTGAGCTGCGTGACCAAACCCTCTGTGAGGATGTCGAAGAGCGACCCTTCTTGCTCTGCATCGCTGTCCTCAACTTCGAGCTCGAGGAAAAGCTACATACGGTGTCAGCGAAGCGCGACGAGACATGGGAGTCTTAGACGCACCTGAACAGTGGCATTGCCGACCGCGTCTATACCCATGGCCTTCCACTCAGCTGCTCCAAGTTTGGTCATCAAGTCCTTCCTGATCTGAGTCCGAAGTCCGACCAGCTCTTGGGGGACCTCGCGCTTGATCTCCTTGCCTTTGCCTTTCCCCTTATCCTCACCAGTGCCATCGCCAAGGATGGACTTCCCTTTCACTCCCTGGTTCGAACGATATTTGCCAGATCGTTTAGATCTGATCAGACCACTCTTGTCCCCTCCGTCCAGCGTGGGCAATGGGCGATTTGGAGTGAGGACTAACAGGAGAAGCCTGATTGGGGGTGAAGCATGAGGGGAGGACAGGAGAGATGGGAGAGTGGGTGAGAGGGCGGTGATGATGTCGCTGAGCAGCTCGGTCATGGTGGGTAGCTTGCCTACGGACTCGTCTTGCGCTTTCTGCTGTGGTGGCCAGACGCCTCGGGCCTGTGGATGACTCATCAGCATTGGAAGGAGGTGCGAAAGCCTATAATATGGAGGATAGCACTCACCTCACGATCAAGGGTATCAGCAGCGAGAGTGATCCATGTCTGCGCTACATGACTTCCGAATCTGTGTCTGAAGATCTCCGGCCACTTGTCGCCGAACGCATCGCCGATGACCCGTCGTCCCCAGTCGTTGAGCGAGGGGAGTAGTCTCTCGAGGATGATAGAGGTTTCCGGGTCAGTGGCAGCGGGTAGCTCGTGCGAGCGCAGCTCCGACAGGACGGACGCAAGGAAGAGCTGGCGGTCTATCCGGGTGTCCGCAAAGAATTAGCATTAGATCATGCGATTTGAAGCGTGGATGACGCACCTTCCCGCTCTTCGCCAGCAGAAGAGATGCCTTCCCAGTCCTTGATCTGGTCCTCCACACTGCGGAAGTACGCCTTGACGTCCGGATCCAGCACACCAAAGGGGAAATCCGACTCGACCCTCGATCCCCTCGTCCAGTCGTTCTGGCCCTCATCGCCTTCTTCCTCCACACCAGCTACTTCGCCGTCCACTTGCATCTGCGTCTGAGTGTGTGGCGGGGGCGCTCTACCACCGGAAGAGAGCATCGCTGCTCGCGAGGGGTGTATGCCCGATGGGCCGGCCGCCGCTGAGGCTGAGGCTGTTGCCGCATTGGAGCCTTGGGTGTCGAGGAACGCATCTTCGACTGCTAAGGGCTCGCTGGCTTGCGGAAGGCCTTCGTCGCCGCCTTCGTTTTTGGGCCTTCGCTTGCCTCGCTTCCTGACTTGTTCTTTGGGCATGTTGCTCTAAGGTTGACTTTTGTTTTGTGGTTAGAACGAGAAAGTGAGAATGGGATTGTTATTGCTTGTACTCGTACGAAGCTCTTCCAACTTTTTTAAACCGGTTAAACGTGGTAGATCACGTGACTCGAGTTATCGTTCCGACGGTGTTGAGCAGAGACAGAGACGCGATACACTCGAGATACACCGCAGCGCACTGTTGATACGAGTTTGAGCAGCTTGTGTTGCTTTGTACCAGCTTCGTACACGTTCGGCATCTTGCAACAGGAAAAGCTCCGAGAGCGGAAGGCAAGATGGCAGCGGAGACCTTTTTCGGTACGCCCCTTCTTGAGCGCATCTTCAAGCTACAGACCGAACTGACCAGCGTGCGTGCTTCGCGAATCAGACCAAAAACCGTTCTTATCCGACGCATTCGACGTGCATGCTTATGCCAACGCGGTCTTATCGGGGAAAGTGTACAGGCCTGATGATAAGGAAGGAGAGGGCAAAGCGAAGGTCGAATCAGACAAGAGGAGCGGAGAGGAGGATGTTGGTGCTGAGTTGGCAAGGCTCAATTATGCTATTGTGCGTGAATCGGCAGCTCGCTCCAGGCTCTATAGCTGACCAAGCTGTGCATCGCAGGAGGACGTGACGAAGCAGCTCCGCCAGGAGGTAAGTCCGCCCCGGCTGACCTCGAATGCCTATCTCGTATGACTGAGCTGATGCCTGATATATGGAACAGATCTCAACATCACATCCACTACTCCTGAACCACCTAACGACCTCGCTATCCCTCTCCTCACATCTCGCACCAATCCAATCATCTCTCACGTCCCTATCCACATCCATAGATCGTCTGCAAACGAAAATACACCTACCATACCAACAGCTTGCGCTGCTCGTGCAGCGCCAACAAGTACTGGGGGCAGCTACGGACCTGACTCGTAGGGCAAGTCGGTTCGTCGTGCTTGCGCGGAGATTGGAGGGGCAGATGGGGCGGATCAAGGGGTCGGAGAAGGAGGAGAAGAGCGGCGAAGGCGAGCGGGAGCGCGAGCTGGCTAAGGCCGCTCTTAGCGTCGCGGAGCTGGGTAAGCTGCCGCTAGTTCATTTGTCTGACATAGCTAATCAGCTTGGCATATACAGATGTCCTCCTGCATTCGTCTAGTGCTGATGAAGAGGGAGACGAAGTCAGCGAAACTTCCGCTTCTCTGCCTCTGCAATCACTAGACTTCGTCAGGGCGTACGCCCCCGTCGTTGATAAAGCGCGAGATACCATCATTCAAGAAATGGAAAGTATGGTGGTCAGCGGTCTTGCGGACCTGGTGCGCTGTGTCGATACTCTGCCTGTCTAATGATGTACTAACACGAAGTTTACGAACGCAGAACCAGCCTCTGCTTTCATCGTCTTTGCAAACAGCGCACAATCTCCGTCTTCTTCCAGATCTCGTATCGAACCTCTTGGCGGATCTCAACGACGCCGTCACAGCGCGCGTCAGCAAAGCTTTTGAGTCGGCTGCAATAGGCAAAGAGATCGCTGCGAGAGGTAAGCACTTAGCTGTTTGTCGTACCGTTACCATGCCTGGCTGACAAAGATACGCTGTGCAGAAGGAACGACGTCTGTCGGCGCCATCAAGTTCGGATCTCGAGGTCGACCGGCGACGGAGCCGACGTCGGCGAATACGCAACAATGGGTCAACCTACTATGGGCAAGGCTGGAGAGAGTCATCGAAGATGTCGCCAACTGCTGTATCAAGGTTCGTCACCACGTCCATATGACTTTTGACTATGACATTGCTAATCGCTATGATAGGTTTACACACTTGAAAAGGTCTTACGGCTGAAGCGGGACGCGGTGACACAAGTCGAGTTTCTAGATGAGGTGATGAAGGTCAGTCTTGAGCCCATAAATCAGTAGCTGGCGCTGACAGCTCCTTGGACTGTGGCATAGACTCTTGACGAGAAGCCCAGCTTCACATTCTGGACAACACTTGCGAAAGCGTTCGAATCTCAGACCAAGGAAGCAGCGCGATGTAAGTTATGCGCTCAATGAAGATGCACATCGTTTCGCTGACTTGATGCACGCTCGTCAGCATCCGCTTGGCTGCAGCAAGCACTGAGCTCCGGTTATCCGAGGTTATTGCGACTGTTCCATGACTTCTTTGCGAAGATCGCCGTTCACACAGATACGGTCTACACGCGAGAACACCAAAGGTGAGTATCAGACCGCTCACATACGTAGTCAACCGAGCTGACAACGTGCTCTGTTCCATAGCCCTGAAGCGGTACTGGTACTCCGCTCTGTATCCGTCTTTGAAACGCTTTACCTTTCACGCTCAACGTCGAGAATGACCGAAGCAGTCTCTTCGGCCCTGTCACAATACTTGTCAGGTCGGGGTAACCCCCCAGGCCCAGGAGAAGGAGTCAGCATAGCGAGAATCATAACGAACGAGCTGGACTCGGCGCGGTTCGATCCGCTGCTCGTACGGACAGTTGCCAGGAATGCCAGCAAGGTACTCGATAATTTCATCGGTAAAGTCGATGGAATGGTATGTCCCCGCTTTCATGTATGGGTTTTGGCGTTTTCTGATGACATCCGCGATACAGCTCGTCAAAGACTTCACGGCGACGAGCCTGATCGGACCGAACGCTACGCCTGCACAAGTGGTCAATGCGCAGCTGGTCGGAGCGCTGTATCACTGCTGGCTGAATATCTTGTATGTCGCGGACGAGTTCGGCGGGAAAGTATGGGAGACTCTCAAACCCACAGTCGACGTGAGTCGTCATTCAACTGTAGTACAAGAATTATCTGCTGATCACTGCGCTGTCACGACAACCACAGTCGCTTGAATCGACCTACAAGCGCATCGTTGATGCTTTGGATTCCGCTCTACGCCGCGAGCTCGTCTCGATCCTCAGCCGTATTCACCGTGTGGACTTTTCGAAACCTATGGATCCGATGTCGATGGGAAGTGGGGGCGGAAGCCCGTACATGCAGGATCTGGTCGACAAGCTGAGCTTTGTGCGGGGGGAGATATTGGGCAGGATGTCTCTAGGTGATGCGATGAAGCAATGGTAAGTCGCGTCACGATTGGCATGTACCGAGAAAGGAGCTGACCCGATGAATAGGGTCATGAGCTTGAGCAAATATATCATCCATACATTCCTCTTGCACGCGTCAATAGCGAGACCGATGGGCGAGAGTGGATGTCTGAAGTTGACTGGGGACATGACCGAGCTCGAGATGGGCGTGACGAACCTGCTCAATACTGGTCAGATACAAGGTGCGCGCAGCGGGATGAGGCTCGAGCGGATCGGGGACGAGTATCTGGCTTTGAGAGCGTTCAGGTGAGTTCTGCCAATCGTACATCAGGGTCACTGCTGATTCATATCACTTTATGACTGTACGTAGGACACTACTCTTCGCGGACGTATCGATTGTCACCAACCCCGTGGAAACAGTCCACCTCCCACCCCTGATCGTACTACATCACATAATAGTCCTATCGCCTCTCCGCCTCCCGCACGAAGTGCACGGGTGGACAGAACAGGAGTATGTACTGTGGCTAGGCAAGCACGAGGGGGAGGAAGAACAGCTTGCGCTCCTGGAGAAAGCTGTCGATGATCAGGTCGCTTCGGTCAATGGCAGCGGCGCTAATGGCGCCAATGGCGCCAACGATCATGCAGCAGGACATAGTAACGGAGAAGCAGGAGCAGAAGGGGAAGCGGAGGACGAAGGGGACGAGAGCAAGTTCGTCAGGCTGATTAGAGAGGTGTTGATACATGCTCGACACGAGGATGAGACTCCCGGAGCAGGATGATGCATCTTGTACTCCATCTGTCATTCATCGTTGCCACACCACTGACACACAACCGCCTCTTGTGTCTTGTGCGTTTCAGATTTGAGGTTTAACAGCATATCACGTGATCACGCGCGGTTCACATTGTTAGCATCTAAAGATCAAAAGTTGATCAAGTTGCGAACACCATCACCACCCATCTCGTATCGACCTCTTGCATAGCTCGGGACTGCAGTGCTTGCCAGAACGCCTGGGAGAGACCCTCGAACACGATACCCAAAAGCGGTCGAACGGCTCGTACCACTCCGCTCCGCTCACACGACCGCACCGAAATTGAATCTGTCGCAACGGCTATACTGCATCACCACATCAACGCTTGATGGCGAGCTAGTGATTGGAGGATTGTGGATATTGGAGACTGGAGAGACCACTCATCATGCCTGTCGGAGGACAGAGGGGGAATGTCCCAGTGAACAAGAAGGAGGATCGGGACTTGCAGCATTTCGCCAATAGGCGGGTAGCGACCCAAGGTCCGCCTGCGCTGCTTACGTCTTCTCGAGGCCGAGGTGGCGCTGGGCGAGGCCGGGGCGCAGCTCTTGGTGCTAGAGGAGGATTACCTGCTGGAGGAGCTATTAGCGGTCGAGGCAGAGGCGGTCTGCCTCCTCGACTCGTCGTAGGAACAGGTGTGTATAACGCTTCTTTACCGCCGATTGTAATCGCAGAGTCGAGCTCAAGCTCAAGCTCGAACTCGAGATTCGCCGGACAACCAAACGGTGCTTCGTCCTCATCATCATCTGCATATACAGCTGGCCCTCGAAACTTGATTCCCGACAGACCTCGAGCCGAAAGGAATCGTGAGCGATCAGAAGAGGCGCCCAATCATAACAACTCGCGACACCCGGACTCGAGGCAATACCCTTCTCGTGAATCTCGCGATTCTCGCGATTCTCGTGATCAGCCGTCGAGCGGATATCGGCGCGGAGATACATACCGTCCGTCTCCTCCCTCAGACAGCTATAGCTATAGGAGGAGACGGGATAGTCTATCCCCTTCCCCGGAACCATATAGGAGAAGACGGGATAGTCTGTCCCCTTCCCCTGCGTCTCATAGGAGGAGAAGTTATACCCCGCCCCCCCATTATGATGGGAGAGAAAGACGATATAGCCCTTCCCAACCTGTCCTGGACCGTCCCCGGAGTCGCGATCAGGATATGCGAGAGGATCATCATTCCTCCGTGCCGCCAACGGCAGCAGGAACCTCTAGACCGTCCACTCCACACTCCACCTTCACCTTACCACCTATCCAACCTGCCCGACCATCTACTCAAGCTGCCCAGCCTACCCAACCACCTACCCAATCAATCAACCATGCAAAGTCATCGTCATCCCTTCACTCCTCTGGCAATCCCTCGAATGCAGTCAACGCATATTCTGGCATTACCGCTCCGTCAGCTGGTTCTTCCCGATCAGCTCAAAACTTCTCTATCGCACCGGCCGCCGTCCCCAATGTGTCTCACCCTCCCTGTACGACCAATCAGCAAGCTGGCCCGTCGAAGAACCCTACTTCAGCTTTACTGCCAGTGTCGACGTCAACTAGCAAAGCCGGTCCCACTGTTCCGCTGCAGACTGAGGGCGCAGAAACGAAAAAGCTCAAGTTCAAGCCGAACATACCTGGGAAGAAGGATAAAGGGAAGCAGAAAGAGCAGGTACAGGTCAAGGCGGAGCCTGGCGTTGATGCTGTTGCATTGAGATCGGGAGACGCCGGTATCCCCTCTGGTAGCAGTCGGACAAATGGCCATGCGAAGAACGGTGGTGAAGACGAGATGACGAGAGACGTCAAACCCAATATCCAAGCTCTGGAAGAAGAAGCAATGAATGTCCGTGATGTCGACTGGGTGCAACAAGATGGTGTCCTGGGTGTCAGGTGCGTTGCATTCACTCGTCCTACACTTCTATCTTACTGATTAAGAATGCTTGTTACGATATAGCAAAACCGATCTGCCGGACAAATGCTATGCTCAGGACTCGACGGTACGCAGGGAAGCCCGGCGGAAGATCACTGCTGCAAAAGAGGCCGCATTGAGGAAGCAGGGGAAAACTATCGTCAAGATTCACTGGAGGGGAGACGGGGTGGCGTACGATTGGAAGTTGATTGCAGCTGATGGGGATGATGACGACGATGATGATGATATCCAAGCTATATCATCACCGGTTGTTCAGCCTCTCACAGCACCAATGACGATCGGAGAACCCTCTGGATCCGCAGAGAAAGCGGCTCGAACGGCATCCCCGAGACCTTCAAGCATAATCGAAAATCCTCCGACTGCTCCCAAGGAGAAATCGCGCAAAGAAGCCAACGAACCTCCAACCAAATCCAGTAGTCGGGCCAACTCGACGGCAGCCTCGCAAAGCCAAAGTGATGCCTTCCATCCGCCAAGCCACGCCAAATACTGCATACAAGCCGAGGACAGATACACATATGTCGTTGAGTGTCCCGAAGAGTTTTCGACGCCGCAGCACCGTATTTCGAAGGCTGCCGACTTCAGGAAGTGGAAAGAAGAGCAGTTGCGCCAAGCGTGCCGATTGGATGGTACTGGCAAGCCCGTCGATCGGGTAACGCACCGTCCGCCAGATATCAATCGAAGTTCAATCCAGATCCGCGTCAGGCGCTTCGATTCGACCGATCCCGATACGTGGCCAGACCACCTTTTCGCTACCGAACAAATCATCTCTTTCCCCCCTGAATGGCAAACACCCGCAGGACGCGCTACTGCAGAGGACAAAGTCGAGGATTGGGTCGATCATCACCTCGACGTCCTTTCTGAGCCAGATGAGAAAGGTCGACCGACTTGTTGGGTTCGAGCAGACCGTCAGCTCAATACAGTTGTGTTCCGTCGCAAAACCAAGACTGAAGCTGAGATAGAGGCTTATCGAGGGCCTCCCGTCGTCATCAAGCCTGCAGCCCCACCTTCCAACGGCTCGCCGGCGAGACAGTCAGGGAATACTGCAGCGGACCCAGCGGAGGATAGTGCTGACGAAGAAGCAGAGCCTGTAGAAGGTACTGGCCACACTCCGGAGTGTCAGAACGGCACTCCGATTGCTACTGCGAAGAAAAAGCGTTCGTACTGGCAAGAGCTCGTTCCGCTTCTTGTGGCACCCCCAGGCTCAAACGTGGTGTTCCGCAATGTGAACGGCATGCAATACCAAGTTCCCCTTCCGACACGCTTTGTGGACGCCAGCCAACGTAGTCACCCCGATTTCGTCGAATGGAAGGAAGAACAAAAGCGCACCGCGTCAGCGATAGACGCTACCGGCAGAGCGGTCATGCATGTCAACCTTCGGGTTGTCGAAGGTCCAGCAATTCCACGACCGCATCTGAGGATCCACATTTCGCCTTACTTTCCCGAGAACCCAGCGACTTGGTCTTCCGATGCTTTCGATCAGCGAAAGACCCTCAAGCTCCCGATTAAATGGCGGAGCCCGGAAGCACGGAGTCGGGACAGGGCCGGATACAAAGAATGGGTCAGACAAAAGTGTCGGGTCACCTCGGCTCTGGATCGGACTGGGCGAGCCACACGATGGGTCAAGCCCGTCACGAGCAAAGACAGCATTGAATTGCTCTGGCGAACCAAGACTGAAGAGGAGTTGCTGAATGGCGCGGGTAGACTACTCGGACCCGATGCTCTGATTAAGGCATCTGCTTACAGAAGTGCGCCTGGGGGCGCTAGTGGGTCAGCAGATACAGCCGGACCTCCTAGATCGAATAGTCTCGATTCGCATACTACCCCTTCGAGCAAGCAGGAGCCCAAGAAGCCGAGGAAGAAGCGGGAAAGAGCGGAAACTCGGGAAGCGGACACGCCGTCATCCAGCAATTCAGTCAACACGCCGAAAGCGAAAAAGAGCAAGAAAGAGGTGGTTGCAGCTCCAGATGTAGCACAGATCTCGCGCAATGAAAAGCCGGACGCATCACAGTCGCAAGCAACGCACTCTCCGGCACCCACGCACGCATCAACACCAAATCCCCTAGCCAGATCTACCCCTTCGCGTCAGATACCTAACAACGATTGCGACAACGATAACAACATGGACATGGTGGTAGACAACAACGAGCCTTCCAACACATCCTTGACACCACCACCCATGCCCACCGCCGCCGGGCAGCCCGAACCTGTCCCCGTGCCCAAACTAGAGCCCGAAGTCAATTCAGCGCATCTCGACGCGCTCAACGCCTCACTACGGAAGAAAGTGGCCGAAATCGCTAAATGGACTAACGTCCTCAGCGAGTTCCCAGATCTTGCTCAAGCGCTAGACGAGCAAGTGCGTCGTACGCAGGGAGAGATCTTTGGACTGCATGATTCGATTAGGGAGGAGAAGGCGCGGTTGAGGGATGAGCTGTGAGGTTGTAAGATGTGAGACAGGGGACAGGAGAAGTGTATTTTCGATCTTTTGGACATTGGGCCTTGTCTTGGGACGTGGAGGAGCAGGGAACGTGTTTTAGCATGTGCAGCAATAGACCAGCAGACATAAGCATTATCAATCATTAGCATAGCATTTTTTATCATGCATCGTCTTGGATGACAAAGATCGTTGGACTGAATTTTGAGGTGAATATTACTGTTAAAATGCCGTGTGCATGTTACTATAAAGCTCGAATATATGGCTATCACTACCGATCTTAGCTACCACATAGCCACTACATGTTCGGGCTGAGCGTCAATCACACCTTGCCTACATATTGGCCCCCACGCTATATCTGACAATGTCCACTCTTCCCTCGTATCACCGGGTCCTGATTACGTCTCCTTGACACTGCCTTTCCGCAAAGTCGCTCTAAACCTATCGCTCAAGCTCGGTCTCCTGATGAGATCCATATCGCTTTCCCTAAGCGCAGGATCCGTGACTCCTAATCTTTCTCGTATACCAACTTGCTCCCTCTCCCTCTCTCTAGCTTTGGCAGCCTCGACCAGACTATGCTCTAAGAATGATACCGCATCGTCGTGGTCGTGCAGCGGACTGGAATTGTAGCTTTCCGCGGAGAAGTACTCGTCGTCGTCTCGTTTCGCTGGAGAGCGACTGAGCAGAGACGACGATTCCGCATTATCTTGTCCATTGTCCATTTCCAGAGGCTTGGAGTTGCTTCGTTCTCGCCGTTGATGTTGCTGATTGAAACTGAAGCGACTCATCGGCGAATTCGGCTCGTCCATCGCGATCGACCTGATCGACATAGCTTTCCCTTCTTTTGTACTGCTCGGACTCGGATCGCCAGCCGTCACTGCACTGATAGCTGTGGTCGTAGCGCCCCTCGACACAGTGGGAAGAAAGGCCGAACCCCGCACGGTGTTGGTCGAAGTGGTCGAAGCCTTTTTTTTCAACACGTTACGAAGAGGTGTTCGCTCAGGTGAGCGAGGTAGGGATTTGACCGAACTATGTGCTTCGGAATGTGCTGACGATGCTGTTTCGTCATGAGGATACTGCTGTGGCGGCGATTGTTGGATGGTCGATAAGTCTGGCTTTGGTGATGAGGGCCCTTTGCGCGGTGTCATGTTCCGTACTCTCGACATAAGCGAAGCAACTGTCGATCCTCCACTCTTTTCCCGTCCGTCGTATCGCGAAAGGGGCGAATGTGATTCTCCTATTGACGTTGCCGGTCTGAGCATCTGCGTACTGCGGCGCGGTGTGTCAATGCTCCATCGGCCTTGTCCTTGTGAGGGCGAGCGATCGAAGCCGTTCGGGGCGATCGGCGAAGTGGGTTGCCAACGCTTAGCCCGCTCTTCTGATCCTGGTCCAGGCTTGATGGGATCGAATGCTAGTGCAACAGATTCCGACCTTCGTAGTCCTTGTAAAGAGCCATTGGACGTTGATCCGGTCACACCGCTTCCGCCGCCTTGACGGATCAGTTTTGGTATATCCAACAGCATACGCGTTATATCCCGCACATTCTGATCACTTGCTCTTCCGGCTTCGCGGAGGAGAAGCGCGAGGCGGTTGTACTCTTCTCGAACGCTAGTCGAGTCGTCCAACTCGGCATCAACGGTGATCTGTGACGCGAGCGCGATGGCATTGCGTAGCGAAGTGTTAATGGTCTCTGTTGTGTGCGTTGCTGAATGGAATGTTCTCAGTAGCTCCGGCTGCACATTCGCAATCTCCGGCCCAATCTTCGTCTGCAATGCGCGAAAGGCCTCGAAGAGCAATCGGCCGTGTTCAGTTGACGCGGTGTCCACACCGAGAGCGACACTTGATCGACCGCCGAGACTTGTGCTGCTTCGCATGGGGCGAGGCTCCGTCGCCGGTCCGCGTATACTCAGCCTTGAAGCACCACGGCCGAGGAGCGGACTCTGTTGCGCCTCTTGGTAGAGGTTCCGCCTTGAAGCGAGACGCTCGATGGGTGCAGTGCGAGGTGCGGCACCATGATATACGTCTTTAAGCCCCGACATCGACGTAGCAGAACGAGGTATATCATGCCATCGCCGTCTCGACTCGGCTCGCTGCTCTTCTAAGCGTCGGATGACATCGAGTGGGTCTTTGTCGTCTCCCCGGTCTCCATCACTGGCGCCACCGACAGCAGATATCGAATCGTCGGGTGCAAGAGAGGTGACTCGTAACCTCGATGCGGCCGCAAGATCTCGATCACTAACCAGCATACTTTGCCCACGGCGGATGTGACTTTCCGTCAGGGTCGAGTCGTGGCTGCTTCTGTGGGCATAACGAGAACGGTCTCCGACGCGGTCCAATGCGGTTTCTGGTCGATATCGATCTCGAGGTAGACCCCGATGGTCCAGTTCACCATGCACCTGTGGGAGGCCGGAGATTGATTGGCTCCAATTCCGCCTTGTATAGTCTTCTGTCTCGCGGCTCTTGCTGCCAGCCAGACTCGGTGAGCGGTTGAGACCTTCAATATTGTCAAAGCGTGATCGATTGGGAGAGGGGATGGATTCAATATGCCGCGATGAGCGAGACGCCGAGGAGAAACGGCTTGGCAAAGGGGACGAAGTGGGATGCGCCGTTGGCGAATTGATGAATTGTCGCAACCTGGACGATCTTGCCGAATTTGACGGCTCATCTGGCGTTTGCTCCGCTCTCGCTTTCGGAGGTGAGGGTGTGAACTGAAGTAATGCAAATCAGCAACTGGTTTCGTTCAAAATAAAGGTAGACTTACCAGACCATCATGACGAAAGTCCGCTGGCAGAGCTTTTCTCCGCCGACTGCTACCGCTTCCTCCGCTCCGCTCTCTATCCTCGTCCTCTTGGAATGTCAGGCTGTAAATTTCTGCTGCTGCGGCATATCCTTTTGTGGACAGATCTGTCGCGCGGTCACCGTTCAACAGGGCAGCTGCCGAGGATAGCGTAGCGCTTCGCCTCAAGGTAGAAGTTGACGCGGCAAGCGGAGACGTTTGGGCGCGGGAATACGAATCATGGCGGCGAAGGGTCTTTCTGATGGGTGTGGATGCTTCGTCGGGCTCGTGGTCTCTACGACGTCGACTACTGCTCGCTTCCAGAGCTCTCGCTTCCGCTTCTCTGATCCTGTCGTCAAGATCTCTGCTAGAAGACTTTCTCGGTGAAGCTAGCTCTTGAAGCGATGCTTCCTGTTCAATAGTCTCTTGCGCCCTATAACGAGGCAGCCGTGAGGGGGTGTCGTCATTCTCATCTCTTTCGTCATCACCGAGGGAGTATCCTTGCTTGGCTGTCCTCTCGGGTGAAGAGATCCTTGACGAAAACGACGGCGACCGCGACAAGTCTAATGGTTGTACGTGTTTCCTTTTGGGCGACGGTTGTCGGTTTGCTCCCCCACTTCCTTGGCTGCTATGTCTGGACATGCCCGATGACATATGGTTGGCAAAATCGTCAAGAGCCCTCTGACGACTACCTCTCGGAGTAGCCATCGAAGCGGACGAAGCAGAACTAGTTCCGGTGATGGAGGAAGAAGGAGACGGTGAACGCCTTGACGCGATGCCGTTAGTCGGTTGAAGGGAGAAGCCGTTGGGTTTCAGTCTCGGTGACGAGCTAGATGCCGAGCGCGAAGAGTTGCCGCGCGGAAGCAGTCGCGCCGAGGCGGTAGAAGGGACACGCTGAGGTGATTGCGATGACGAGAGGGTGCTCTGATCAAAGGTCAGCTTGAGATTCAGCTCAGTCGAGGTCACGTCAGCGCTGCAAGACCCACCTTGCTGGGGCTAGATGATTTTGATCTGACGCTGACACCGCTCTTGGAGCGATGTATGGGTGGTGCGATTTCGCTTTCCGTTCCAGGCGGACTCGGAAGTCCCGAAACCTCGTTCACGAGTCCGTTCTCATGTAGAGCTTCCGAGTCTTCATCGGAATCGCTTTCCTCTGAAGCCGCCCACTGGGAGCTCTTGGCGTTTGCTTGAGCTACGGATTCGGACTCGCTGCTTCCCTCGCGTCTCTTTGCGCCGACCCAATCCCGCCCAAAGTTCAATTGCGGGCTGCCCAAGCCGACTTTGACACTAGCGAAGCCACTGGCTACAGACAGGACTGGCGACGGCTTCTTAGGCCCTCTTGCAGCCTGTTGTCCATCAGACCCAAAATTCCCATTTGCCGGAGGATGATCAACAGTGTCGCCAAGGTATATAGCGGAATTCGGTCGAGATTCCTTGTTGAGACTTGGTCGCTGATGCGAGGGAGGTCTGCTCGAGCTGATGGATGCTGTCGACGCGGACGAAGTGATGGTCTCCCAAGTGCTAGAAGCTGTCGACTCTACTGATGGGCGAGCCGAATTGCGCGAGGGTCTGGCTGGCGAAGAGCGACCATCCTTGCTAGGGGACGACATGACGCATGAGGGTGCGACGCCGCAAACACCGGATACAGACAATTGGGTGAGCCCTGTGTTGAGAGAGTGGTGGCCGAGTGCTCAGCAGTCCATTGGTGACGTTCTAGAGGGCGCTTCTTGCGTTTGCGTGCTACCACAATGTGTCGGAGGTGAAGTAATGTTGTGTAGCTAAGCCGAACATGGGCCAAAACGAGGTATTAGTACCTGGTAACTTTTGCTTTCAGGTGCAGCAATGTCCGACATGTGACGCGTCAGGAAAACACGGTGAAACTGCATGGCGAGATTAGGAAACATTCGTAATGTATTACAAAATGAACTGTAATCTATCGAGTAAGCATAATTGGGCAATCCATCCATTCTAGTGAGTCTCAACAGCGCCGAGCCTTCTTCTTCAAGCGAGCACTGCGCTTGATCCCGTTTTCTGACACTGGGCTGCCCAAAGCACAACACGGCCCTGAACCCTGCTGGCTCGTGTGTTCCGCATACAATGAGCCGTCACTTTGCGACATCAATGCCGAGTGCGAAGATAGATCGACCATTGACTCATCCTCCGAGTTGGACAGGCTCAGCGATACAGTGCTCGAGCGCGATGTATCCATTGCCATCCTCATTGATGAGGGCGAAAACTCTGATCCGTCGTGCTTCGAACGCTTGACTACGAGCGAGATTGACTTGAGCTTGATGCGAGGTGTGGTCACGCGAGATGCTGCAGAGTAGGAATCGGCAATCGAACCCTCTTCTTCGGGCAAGAGGACAGTCAGGTCCTCATCGCTAGAAACTTCTTGTTTGGCCTCGTCAGAAGCCAACTTGGCCGACTTCACCACATCGACAAGGTCAACACTCGTCTTCGCAGTCTCCGGTATATCGAGCTCCGCCGGCAAGCCGCCCTTGCTCGCCTTGACATCACTCAGTCGCCTCGAGTTCTCGATGATAGCAGCGATCGCAGCGCTAGCGCCGCGCTTGGTCTCGTAACACTCCTGACGAGGATGTCTGCCCTTGCAGCAATTCCTCTGCACTGACTTTCGTATTCTCTGGCCTACTTCACCAGAGTAAGGCTTGACTTCTCTATCCAGCCAATGCAATGCCAGTGGTTTCGACATTGTCGGGAGCGGTGGAAGGTCCTCGTATGTCGGGACAAAGGTTGGTCTATGATGGATCAGACCGGGAACAAAGTCGTCAGGCGTCGCGCAGGGATGACGCCGGTTTATGTGTGCCATCAAGTCTGGGAACTCGGGACCTTCGAACAGGCAATCTAATCATTACTCGATCAGTCTCTCTCCCTCTGATCAACTTGTACTGACCATCGGTACTCACTGAATGGACATCGTGCGGCAAACTGCTTCATGTGGTCCGTCAGAACGTGATGATAACACTCCTCTCTATTGCTAAACGACTTCGAGCACTCTGTCCAGTGACAAGCGATCAGTCTTGATGTTTGCTGATCAACATGGGCTAGCTTGTCAGGATGCAAGTGCGCATGATGTATGTGTTTCTCGAGTAGTGCCCAAGAATTGAGCACCGCATGGCATCCGGACCAAGCGCAGTGCGTCGGTCTACGAGGTCAACATACCCATCAGCCCCAACTCTTTTGCTGGGAGTGAAGATACTGACCTGGCATGAACGAAGACTTGTAATTGGATCCGACGGACTTGGCGTTCCTGCTCGTCTTTCACTGCTGCGCCCTGCAGATCAGCAGCATGCATCTGCCGTGCAGCGGCAATAGCAGCTTGCTGCTCCTTCCTGATTCTCGCCCAATTATCAGCCGGGGCGTTCCCGGCGGGTCCTCGCACTGGACCCAAAGACGGACAGAGCGATCTCTCTACGAGTGGCGGTTGGAAGTGCGGAGTCTGATATTGCTGTTGAGTGCGGTCAAACTCGAACGGGCTTCTCTGAGTGGCCCGATGTGTTGGATGACCGCATTGCGCGAATTCGCGCGAAGTCATACTTTGACCTCGGGAGGGTGATCGGCTGCGAGCTGCAATCTTCGCTTTCTCAGCGTGTTTCTGGAGTTGTTTGGCATCTCGCTGGGCGCCTCGAGAAGGCTGATATCGGCCAGACGCCTGGGGTGACTCTGGTGCTTTGATCTTGCGGTCAGCAGAGGCGGCAGGATTGGGGTGAAGTTTGGCCGACTTCATTGACAGGGTCGGGTTGTGAATTGACCCCGGCTTGTAGACTGGTGCGAAGGACGGTGAGAGCATTGTGCCACTTCGAGGTAAGTCGTAAGGATGGAAGTGCGCGGGACTGTCGGAGCGCGGCGAACGGACGTAAGGATCATATCGACCCTGTGTGAGGAAATGGGTGCCACTCTTCATCATTGGGCTTTGCATCGGCGTCGAGGTGGGACAGGAAGTATTTTATGCCTGCGTTTGGTACAGTAGATCAAGGCACGAGATACCGTAAAGTGTTGTTTCAGTAAAGCAAGCTTCTTAGCTTGGCGAAGATCTCGGTGGCAGTCTAAAGTGAGCGCGATTCGGGGAGCGATGAAGGGCGAGATAAGAGGTACTGTATCAAAACGAAGGTTACCATATCAGCTAAATCCATTTATGTAGGTGCAAGCCGTCGATCTTCAGCTTTCTCGAATAGCAAGGGACAAAGGAAGGGAGTAAAGATGAATGGAATGAATGACAAAAGGACGTTGGGACGTTAGCACGTCGGGGCGGATGTGCGTCAAGGGTGCAAACTGGGTTCTTGTATCAAAGGGGCGTGGGAGCCGCAGCATCGTGCGCTACAAGAGGCGCTTAGAGGGAATGGACGGTGTCCTGTATAATGTGGCGACTCACCAGGAGCACTGCACAGTGGCACAACGACAGATGGATGTAGCGGAAGCGAACAGGATTTCGGGTGGTGGTTCGCAGTGGAATGGTAATCGTGCGCCACATTACCGTACCACGATTTGGTGAGATGAGATACAGTGTAAGCAGCAAGGAGTAGCGGCGAACAGAACTGGCTCGTTCTGCAACAACTTATAGCCTGCAACGACGACCAGAGTTCGGACGGGCGTTCCGGCGAGTCAGTGCTTGTTACAGTAACGTGATGCCCGACGCAAGAGATTTCCATGTGAATAGTATCAGGCTAGTCGGTCAATGGAGGAGCGTGTACGAATTCTCGCGATCGTTGCATGATCTCGTACGGTCCTTTCACCCAAGTCAGTTTCTACCTCTCCGGGGCAATCGTTTCTGATAGCGACCTGTGACTTTCCCGCTGTTGCGACGCTCACACCATGCAAGACGCACGCACAAGATGCTTCCAAGAAGGCAGCTTCGCCAGTTGGAACCGCGCAGGTTCAGGGCACCATGGACCTATGGGAATCTCTAAGGACCTGTACTCCAGAAGTGCACTGCTCAGAGGAACGCCACGATTTGAGGTCAAGTCTGTTACAAGGACAGCAGCTGGCACTTCCCCGTTGTGGATGTGCTAAATCAGGACACCTATTGGTCCTTGTGCAGACCATTCTGGTTCCACATTGAGGCATTACATGTAAATGTAAAAGTCGACGGATACAGTGCATATCTCCACAGCACCCCATGAAGTAGGTGATGATATGACGAGCTACTCACTACGACTCTTCTTGCCTCTACCACCTCTGCCCTCGGCCGCTTCCTCCGCTCTGCGCTTGTTGATCCCCTCTTTGCGCAATCTAGCCTTTTTCTCCTCCTTGAACTTCTCGCCGCGGCGCTCCTCCACCTCGCCCACTTTCTTCCTATACACTTCCTTCCTCTCATTCTGCTTTTCTTTCCTCCGTGCCGTCTTGTCCTTCTTCAGAGTCTGGATCTGCTGGAGTAGCGAGACAGCACGTTTCTCTTCGTCCGTCATGACCACTGCGCGCGATTGGAGGTAGGTCGGTTTGCTCTGTTTCGCCATCGCCTTGGTCTTCGATGCGTACGGCAGCGAAGCTTCGAGCTTCCTAGGTACTTTGAGCGGGTTGAATCGACGTGTCGTCCGTTCAACAGTCTATACATCACTGTCAGCACATATATCCTGGGACGAAGAGCCAGCAAACTCACCTTGTACGCCGAGTTGATATCAAGAGGAGTCTTGATGCCCTCATCACGTCGAATTTGTCCAGTCAATCGCATCCCTTGCCATTCTCCCTTGTCCGCAAGCAGTAAAGAGCAGACAGGGTTGTACAGCTTCTTAGGTTCAATCGAGTACCACGCCCGGAGGAACACGATGTCTGTGGGGTCCGAGGATCAGTCAAATGAGTCAAATACAATGATATGGAGATACACAACTCACCTCTCATCAAGATCTTGTCTTCGAACGTAGCTCTGTACGCTCCGTCAGGTTTACTCAGAGCCTTCTTCACCTGACCCCTGATACCAGAAACAGTCTTGATGTTGGCGCCCTCAAACTTGGCAACTTCCAACGCGGAGTTGAACATGTCCTTGATAAACGCCGTGTTCTTGAAGATCTTGTACGGCGTACCGGTAAGTTTGAGCTTCTTGACAATTTTGGTACTACGATCAATATCGAGGACCACGCCGGTAGCTGAGATTCGGAAGCCCGGAGCAGCGCCAGAGAGGGAGTTGAAAGCGCAAAAACCGGTGTTGGGCGCTGAGACAGGTCCGTAGAAGGTGGCGTAACAGTGCATGTGTTCTGGCGTGTACTTGAGGTATCGATTTCGGATCGAGTGGTCGTCCAGATGATAGATTGGCATCGACTGGAATCGCCTCCAACCAAGCGAGAAGATGATGGGGTCGTTGGTCTTCAACGTGCGGGTGAACCAACGGTGTCGCTTGATTCGGACAGTGACATAGCCGAAGCGCTCTTCCGCCGCGAGCAAACCGCCGACAATGATAGGGAATCGAGGATCGAAGTTCTCCACCATTTCGCAGGGGACGTCGTTGATCTCCAATCGGACGTACATGCCCGACCTATATCCCTCGATCTGAGCACGAGCGTCGAGACTCAATCCCTCGAACTCAGCCTCGTTCAACTGTTTCTGTCGGGCCATCTCGGCTTTTTGCTGATCGTAGAAGTCCATCTTGTCGCCTTCTTCATCAGAGTCGTCGTACTGCTCATCGAATCTGATCTTGAGTGCCTCTTTTTTCGCCGCAAGAGCCGCAGCCCTGGCCGCCTCGTGATCGTGTCCCTCGGGCTTGACACCGACATATGGCACCTCCTTCTCGCCGTCACCGCCCTCGTCATCTGTTTCAAGATCCTCGTAATCCCCGCCTTCTTCCTCGTACGCCTCACCGTTGGCGTCTTCCTCTGTACTCGGACCAGTGATGAACAAGTGCTTGATCGAGTCAAGAGTCGCCTCGTCGGCCCATTTCGCCTTGAGCTCCTCGGGATCGACAACCTCCTTGAGCTGGTCCCCGTCATCACCGCTGTTCTCGCCATGAGCAACACGGTAGAACCCTTCTCGCGCCATTTTGGATGACTCGGCATCGGCAGAAGATGGCCGTGTTCGACCTGCTGCAATCTCTTCGGCAGACAGCTCGCTGTTGTAGATCAACGTCATGAGGTCGCGTCGTCGCTCCATGCGATCTGCGAAGCTGGCGGTGGCGCGCTCGGCCAAGTTCTTCTTCCATTGCGGAACGTCGTCCTCGTCGGCTTCGTCTTCATCGTCGACGTCATTCTCGTCCTCGTCATCGTCAAAGTTGATACGCTTTCCATCCTGCTGGAAACCTGTTGCGAGCTCGAGATCCTCGTGGTCCGAATCAGATTCGGCATATGCGAGACCATCTTCATCTCCTTCCTCATCCGACACATCCTCGAAACGACCTTCGCCGTCGACGTCCTCGTACTCTCCTTCATTCCCGCTGTCTTCATCCTCAAACTCGTCCTCGTCGGCAGCGCCGAGCATGGGTCCACCCGTTCGTGGCTCTGCTCTACGGCGGACTCGTTCTTGTGCGACAGACAAGGGAGCGGCCGAGTGACCAAACAAGCGGATCTCGGAGTTCTGGATACCGTCTGCGAACGTGCGATTGGCGTCTTGCAGGTCTAAAACCATCTTTTCGCCTTCGCCTTGGGGTGCTATAGTCGCATATAAGCTATTTTCCGGCATTTAAAAGACGTCAAATACTCACCATCGCCCCCTCTACTGAAGCTGCCGGGCACGTTGATGTACACTGCGTCTTTGTCGTACATGATGCCGCCCACGTCGCTCATTGGCGCATGAATAAGTTTGGCCTTTTCGCCCATCTTTCTTCTCCTTTCGCTGTCCAGTGTAGGTAGGGGACAAGGGTCTGCGAGTCGTTCGACCGCCTTGATCTCGAGATCGCCCGCACCGGGAATATGGATCTTAGCATTGCGCGCAGGCAGATTGGGGCCTCGTAGATATCCGTAGAGCGTGATGGTTCTGTCCATCTTAGGGTTTTCTCTCAGTGCTTCTCGCGGAGTCAAGTCCTGGAGACGGTCTGCCAAGAGGTAGGGATGCTGATTACGGAAGATGAGCGGACGGAACTTCATCACTGAGATGAAGCGCGATAAGAGGTTGATCTCGGTATCGGGGTATCGACCGTTCATGACGCCCGAAAGCGAGAAGAGCTTGGCTCCTTGGTAGATCTCGGTCCAGAATCGGTGCTTGAGTCGTTTCTTGGTATCTTTCAAAGTTGACTGTTTCTTGATCAGGTCAAGATGCGTCAAGAGACCAAGGACTTTAGGGAAACCGTGCGCTTGGAGGATATTGAGGAACTCGAATGTTTCCTACGACAAGACAATGTCAGTTTTAGTCCTGGCGCATGGAGGCGAAGCTTGAGTAGAGAGCAACTCACCATCTCGAACCCGAAACTTCCATCAATCATCAACAGGACCAAATCCACCACTTTTCCAAGATCGACCATACTATTGAGGTCGTTGCCGCACTCGATAAAAGTGATTCGCCTCGTTTTACCCGAAACGACCGTAACAGGACCTTGCGGCTGACTCAAGTTATGCTTGGTGAACCGCCTTACTAGCGATCTCAGCAGGGTCGATTTGCCTACACCGGGCGGACCGACGATACCGACTACGATAGGTGGTGGCGGGAGTCGGCCTTCGTCCATCCCCTTGCCCTTCTCCGAGGTCACTTTTCGTTCTTCCGGATTACGATTGACGAGAGGGACATGTAATCGCTTTTGGTCCTTGTCGGCCGTCCGCCGTGCTGCTTTGTCCGCGGCGCGGAACGAGGTGTTGGTGAAGGCCTACACAAGCAATTTAGCAATAGTAACATCGTTTCAGACCCCTGCAGCTTGGCAATGTTGAAATCCAACTCACTTTGGGGTTATAGCCCCTCCCGCCCGTCCGGTCCACTCCAGCAGCCGCATCCTTCTTCACAGCCTTCGCACCGGCCGATGGCTTGTGGTGCGTCTTGTGAGGCTTCTCCATTATGACTATGCTTGTAGTCGTGTACAGTGAAGAGAGATGGTCATTTACTATCGTATATAGGGATGTTGAAAAACAGTCTGAATTCTGAAATTCAAGCTTAATCACGTGATCCGTTATCACCGATGCCAAAACAAGATAATGACGTGTCACGATCAAAGGATCTATCATTAGGCAGTCGCATAGTGTTTGGTTCTCGTACTCGACCGTCTCAATCTCATGAATAAACAAACATACCCATCATTCGTCGTCAACTATCGTCTCGCCTCGTCACTCATTCCTCTTTCCGCCTATATTAGTTGGCATCTACTGCCTCAAAAGCCTTCTCTGCACACAAAACCTCATCCATTTCTATTTGCCTTTCGTACAAGCATATCATGCCTGAGCAGAAGCCCATGGAGCGATCTAGTAGGACGACGTCAGTATATGTATACATGCGGATATGTGATAGTATGCAATTCGAACTCACCCAAGAGAATCCAGCGAATTCTTGCTGGTCCGCCGCGCTCAATTGCGTATGCACCGGAGTCAACGTGGGTTGTTCACGCGTGAACTCCTGGTCGAAATTGCTCGTGTCTGTGGCATTGCCGATGTTGGGGAAGTATGGCGGTGGTATGCGTTTATGATACACGTCGTCAAAGTTGACGTCCCGGAAGAATTGATGTCGCTTGATATCCTCCGCGTCGGCTTCTCCTGCTCCAAGTCGTCGTTGGGGATCCCGGGTGAGTAGCTAAGGACATTGTACGATCAGTACCAGTTGTTACTTTGGTCCATGTCACGCCAAGGCACTTGGGAAATCACTCACGCGTTGTAAAAGTGAGACGGCATCCCGCGGCATTGTGATGGGGTACAGCGGCTCATCTTCCAGGATCGCGTCGAAAATCTCGTCCTCGTCGTCACCGCGGAAGGGGGATTGACCCAGTAACATCTCGTACGTCAGGACACCAAATGCCCACCAATCGACAGCCCGACCGTATCGCTGCTCGAGCAAGATCTACCACATGTCATGTCAACATGCAGTTCATACGATGCGCGATTGCAGTTGCAACTCACCTCTGGCGCCATGAATTCGGGCGTACCGCAGAACGTGCTCGTAGTCTTGCCGAACCACATTTCTTCCTTACACAGACCGTAATCGGCGACCTTGACATGTCCGTCAAGCGTCAACAGGATGTTGTCAAGCTTCAAGTCTCGGTAAATGATTCCCTTTGTGTGGAAATATTGCAAGGCGAGAAGAACTTCGCAAGCGTAGAACTTGGCTTGTCGGAGGGTGAATTGCTTCTTCTGGATGTGCAGCATGAGATCACCACCAGAGATATACTCCATAACGAAGTAGACTCGAGTTTCGGTTTGGAAACATGAGTGGAGACTGAGTAAGAATGGGTGTCGTTCTTGTGCCGCGGCGAGGAAAACGCGTTTCTCCGATTGCGTGCTATTGTCATTGTCCTAGTCAGCATGTGCATGTGCATGCTTCAGGTCTGAACACCAGACTCACCTCTCCACTTCGTCATTCTCAATGATGAACTCCTTCTTCAACACCTTGATCGCCCATAGATGGTTCGACGTCTTTTCTTCCGCAAGCATGACTTTACCAAAGTTACCCTTTCCGAGAACTGCGAGGAAGTTGAAGTCGTCCAGACCGACCTTGCGTTTGCGAGCCACCTGTTGTGGAGGTCGCTGAATGACAGCTTGGGCAGGCGCGGCAGAGGGGGAAGGAGCGTAACCGCGAGGTGGTTCGGGGGCCGCTGCGCCCGGAGGGACCTTTGGTGCTGCTGCGACAGGGGGCATCTGCGTTGGATACGTCAGCAAGCTACGAACGAACAGGTTCTATGACGCAACACTCACTGCCGAGTATCCATCCTGCGGGCGCTGATCGTAACTAGGTCTTTGTTGTGGCGCAGCCGGTGGTTGAGGCATGGGTCGTCCCCCACCAGGCCCCGTAGATTTAAGGTTGTTGTAGTCACCTTGAGGATAAGGCTGGACAGATGCTGCTGGTTGAGGTGAAGGTGCCGGGATGCGAGGGTCGGCAGATCCATAAGCGCCCTGAGGAGGTCGACCAGGCACATGGGGAGTCGGGGCCTGCTGCTGCTGCTGTTGTGGTTGTTGTATTTGTGGTGGTCTCTCTTGTACAACCGGCAGTCTCTCCTGCGCTTGATAAACAGGCAACGTTGAGACCGAAGATGTCGATGAGGAAACCGAAGGGGCCGGCTTCTTGTGCACTTGGGTCGTTTTGATGTCGCGTAGGTTCTTCAAGAGGATGTTGGCCATTTCCATAGTCATGCCACAGAAGTCGGGAACAAGGTGTGAACAAGTCTGGTGGCACGTGAGAGCGCATTCTGCATTTCGCCGCTCTCATCAGCTGCATCCTACATCCATGTTGCTTGGTCGACCCGGACATACCTGAACATTTGACAGAGTTTTTCCGGCCGAATGGCAGCATGTAACCACAATGACAGCACCAATTCGCCGATATGTTGGTGTATGGAGTGAATCGATGAGGAATGCGATGGTTGATCTTTTCCTCGTCGCCCTCCTGCAGAAAGACCCAATCAGCACTGATATCGCTTGCTACGTGGGTACTCACTCCATCCGCGTTCGACTTGCTGATGCATTTGGTGACGACTTTGGGGTAACACTTCTTGTGGCACGCATACCGACAGTCCTCGCATTGATAGCCTTCGCCGGTGAGGAGGAACTCTTGACAAAGGGCACACATGATAGGCTGATAGAATTGTCTTTGGACAAATTGATGACCGTTCATTTCGAACACATCGCCCTTTCGCTTGCGGACTGCACCTTGACGTCCAAGCGCTTCATAGGGTCGTCGTCCACCGGCCGCAGCGTCCTTGACTGTGTTGAATGTCAGCATACTCTGCTATGAGAAGGAAGAAGGTACTCACCAAAGTCTAGACGGAGAGCGATCGCTCCAGCGGGCTCGACTGACCACCACCCATCGATACCGTCGGGGCCCTTGCCATCTGCCTCTGCTCGTCTGATAGTGCCCGCACTATGCAGAGTCACCGAGTCGGGTGCTGTCCCTTGTCTTGAGCTCATACTTGCAGCCGTGGCAGCTGTGACCCATCCTGCGCCCTGACTTTCTATCCCGACTTTCTGCCTTCGCAACGCCTCCACCAAGTCGCTCACTCTCAACCACATCATACCTATAGGTGCGGAGTCGCCCGGACCAACGGTATCGTAGATCGTCACTTCCACTTCGTTCGCCTTGTCCACGTCAATGTGGAAATCTTCAAGCCATTTGTCGTTTCTAGAGGGATGCGACACCGCGCGTTCCATGCCTTCGATCTTGATGACAACTGTGGTCTCGTTGAACACCTTGGACGATTTTCGAGGTAGAGGGCGATGATTGAGATCGCGAGCAGACCGTAGGGATACGACGAGTTTACCGGAAATGGGCTTGCGGAGGGCTTCCTTTCGCTTACCGTCGGGAAGCAGTTCTAAATTTATCGTTAGTGCAATGTTCCGATGTGACGACAACGCATGACTCACCCTCGTCCTCCTCTACAGCTCCACCAAACTTGGCGAGAGTCTCATATCTTCTCTTGGCTTTGCGGAGTAACTGGATCTTGCCATCACTCTCGACTCTCTTCGCGTCCGTCTCGCTTCTCAATCGTTTATCACCCTCTGCGCGATATGCCTGAGCCATTTTCTCAATTCCGAGCTTATACTGTTCTTCGACTTGCAGCTTGAACTGAAGCTGATTGAGCATGCGCGTGATCTTGGCGCCGGTGAGCGGAGCGTCGTATCGGAGGAGGTCTGATGGGTTGTATGTCAGCTTAGCAACGATGTTTTATGAGGAAGCTGACGTACCTAGTTGACTGTAATTCTTTTGCTCTGCTTTTCTAGGCTCGGCCTCCGCACCAGGCGGCGGAGGAGGCAGAGGTCTATCTCTATCCACATTCCAGCCCTTTGCGCTGGGACTAGGGCTCACGGGTCCAGATCCACCGACAGAGCTAGCGTTGCTTCTTGACGGAGTCATCAAGCTTTGTTGACCCGGTCGACCAGATTGAGATGATTCGCCTCTCATCGGACTGCCCGCTGCTGCTCCCCCCATCTGGAGTTTGGCCAATTCGTCCTCCAAGAACTTGATTGATGCTTGCGCAGACCGGACTTCATTTTGAGCTTGCTGGATGACCGCCTCGTTCTTCGACGATGCCTCCACAGCGCGCATCACTGCTTTGGCACCCTCCAGATTGCGCCGCTCCGACTGGATCGTGGAGAGAAGGGTGTTGACCTTGGGGTCATTTGTTGGGGGCGGCTATAAGCGACGAGGAGAGATTGATCAGCAACTTCAACGCAAACATCGAACCGGTGATAGACATACCATCGTGGTGGTGTTCTCTGAGTTTTGATGTGGTTATGGGATGGAATCGTATGCGCAGCTATTATATTGGAATATCGATCCGTCGTGATTGACCTGATGTTAAAGCGGTGTCGAGCAGAGGGGGAACAACAGCGACGTAGGCCGATCGTTACGCGCACTCGTGGGCTGTCGCGGCGCTGACACTACGCTGGTCGTCCGGAGAGGAGGATGGTCTATTCAATACTTTGCGACAGGCAAGAATAGTGAGGAGAATAACAGAGTAGATTAGTTGTCGGAATTGCTATTACTGTTGCTGTTGGTGAAACGCGTCTCCCCGTGCCAAGCTGCGAGCACAGAGCACACTGGTTCACTGGTGTGATTGTGATTGTGATTGTCATTTGGGGAAATACAAATTATCAGGGTCACATAACTGCTATGTGGTATGCAATGTATTATGTAATCAGCCGAGGATTAGCAGCATGCTCGTGGCTACAGGGTCTTGCTTCATCAAAGCGGTGAAAGCGGTGCATGATGAGCACGATGCATCGGCTTCTCCGATGATGTGTTACGGAGGACAGCGGGAGAAGACCACGGCGATGCATAGCTCGATCAACACAGCAGAAGACTATCGTACGATCATGCTGCTGATGAAAGTGCCCGAGGCGGAATTGTCTGCACTTGTCGAGGGTTCTCGTTAGTACTTAGTCCGAGGAGAATGATGATCATGGCAGTATCCTGTCCCCACAAGTCTTTCTCTGCCAAGACCTGCTTTATCTTTCGTCTTGCCAAGGTTTCCGCTTCCATGGTGCTCAGTGCAGCGAACTGCTGTCAACACCTGGAGAATGGCGACGACTACTGGGATCCAAAACAGTGGTTTTGCCATGCTAGATTTACTGGTACATTGCGAACGCCGTCGCCGATATGCAATACCTACGACAATCTCAGCCGTGACTCAGTCCATGCCAGGCCCGCCTGACCTATGAGATGTGCCAGTACTCTCCCACTTGCCCACTCAATCTACCTGACTCTTTCGCCCTCATCCCTCAACGCTCACGGTCACCTCCACTCGTAACGTTACCTGCGTGTGGGGCCCGGTGCGATCGGCGCCGCGAGCCGGTTACTGTAAGAGCGAGTAAGTAACCTGTTGATTCCAGCATACAGATCGACTGAGATATTGAAATATACAGCTACATACTGCACTACAAGTCCATTTTCCCTTCTGTGCTGAATTAGTTGTGCTACCTGCATCCGCACATCTCGTACCGTATATACCATCATCATGCCCGTCGTACTGATCTCAGGCGCCAACCGCGGCCTCGGCCTAGGTTTGGCTACAGCCTACGCCTCGCTGGCGGAGCACACGGTCATAGCCGCCGTGCGCAAGCCCGAATCCATGCCGAAACTCGATACTGCCTCGGGAAGTAAGCTGGTGGTCGTCAAGCTTGATTCGGGCGTCATTGATGATGCTAAGGCGGTAAGCTGTATCTCTTATCTTGCTAGGAGTGCACCTGCAGGTCTGGACGCGGCTGATTTAGTGTGGTGCAGGCAGTCCAGGAATTGAAGGAGAAGCATGGTATCACCCAGATCGATATCGTGAGTCGAGTCGCTCTTACTGCTCGGTGACAACAATTCTACTATGGAATATGCTAAAGCTGACCATGCTTTTCTTTGCCTAGACAATCGCAAACGCCGCTATTATGACCGAGAAGATCACCGGCAAGCTATCCGTCGTGGACCTGAGCGCATTCGACGAACACTACAAAGTGAACGTGAGTTGTGGCCGGTCTCACCATTCTGCTCTCAACCACTTACCTCACTCTCGTTCACGCGCAGAGCTGACACTCTGTGTAAATTGATAGGTCGTCGGTCCTCTGGCGCTGTTCCAAGCTGTCCGACCAGTCATTCCGAGTGGAGGCAAATTCATCTGGATGTCGTCTGGAGCCAGCATCATTGATCGGGTGCCGGACAAGACTGATGCCGGATACGGGATCACCAAGGTGCGCATCGTATCGCCTTCTTTTCGCCACGGTGTGGGTCAATGTATATGCTAAATCTTGGTCATGTTGTTCAGAGCGCGATGAACTACCTCGTACGTTGTCATCTTCCCTGCATATACGAGCAATGATGCTCTTGCTACCCACCATCAATGACGAAAGCTAATCATCACAACTTGATGACCTATCGTCCGATGGAACAGGGCCGATACTCGCACTTTGAAGAACCGGACATCGTGACCTTTTCTCTCAGTCCAGGATGGGTCCAGACGGACATGGGCAACTTTGCGGCGAAAAGCGCAGGGCTCGAGCAGGCGCCTACGACATTGAAAGAGAGTGTTGGTGAGTCCACCTGAATTCGAGCTTCTTCTTCTTCTTCTTCTTCGTCGCCATGTCTTCAAGCTTGCGTTTTGCTCATATATGTCCTCTGATTTTACAGATGGCATGGTCAAGGTCATTGGCGATGCCAACAGGGATAACTACGCTGGTCTGCATATGCGATACAACGGTACGCAGTCCAAGTGGTAGTGCATACAGTGTAGGGGAATGTAGGTAGCTTGGAAACCTCTTTGTACACATTATATGTAGTACATGAACAGCGTTCATGCTAAAGCTCTGCTATGCGTATGCCCTGTGACTGCTACAGCTGAAGCAAGTCTGGCCTCAGTCCTCGATTTTGTGCTATATCACGTCGGGCGGCATCGTGCCGTCCGGTCTAGCTTGGCATATTTCTACGCTCAAGTATCAGATTGAGCACTGGCACATCAGACGCGAAGAGGCCGACTCACCGCATCGCCCATGATCATCGAGGTTGATATACGTGCAGAATTTGCAAGCCCAACCAGGTCGACCATCTTCCCGGATCTGCGCCTCGGTGCTTCCAGGTGATATCGAAGGCTTGATGTCCGTCTTGTCTGCTGTTCTCGCCGCTTGAAAAGTTGAGCCAGGTACAGTGGTGCTTCCTACCGCCCGAGATGGGCCAGCAAGGCCGAGGGCTCTCAGCCTTTCTTCCCGGACATGATCAGCCCCAAAATTTGGAAAGCTTTCCGCTCGAGCGCTCTTGGCTGGCCTCGCATCTTTTGTCGTTCCATCGATAGGCCGCGGAGATGCGGCTCGTTTCCGACCTTTTTCAAGGACTGGCTTTACGTCCTCCGCCGGTCTACTTGGTCCAGCTGCCGTTCCAGCGGTATCGGTCGAGACGTAATCTTCCCAACCACCTCGTAGTCCCTGCATCTCGTCTTCGTCCATCTCATCCTCCATCTCCCTTCTCCGCTCCTCTGCGTTGATGTGGGGGTCCTCCACTTCTTCCAGTTCGGGCTTGAGGTCGTCTTCATCTTCAGAGGCTGGAGGAGAACTGCTCAGTCTCTGGAGCGCAGGCTTCGTTTCAGGTTTGACGAGGGCTGATGGTCCAGCCATTGCTGCGAGACGACGTTCTGCTGCTGCGGCGCGCATTTCTGCAGCTCTACGCAAAAAGAAATATGTCAGCTGTACACAGGTTGAGTGCTCATGTTATTACATACGACTTTGATCTGGCGCTGACAGTGAAGCTCAAGTCAGCTTGCCTCAGCCTTCCTCCAAGACAGACAGCTCACGTTTTGCCTTTTGTACTGCCTTCGTTCCACCATGGATTCTCCTTTACGAACATTTCGCCTGCCTTTCGCCGCGCTGTAGAAAGGCTCACACCACTTCGGACGAGCATTTGTGTCCGATCATCGACAAACGCTTTTCTCTGATCGCGACCTTCCTTCGTTATCTCTGTCACAGTCAAAAGTCAGTCTACTTGATACATATTCAAGATATACGAGAGCCACTCACGTCTCCCTCCGTCCAGTCGTTCTCCCTCTTCACCCATATCCGCATTGTTACGCCTACCGGCTTGGCGAGTGTACTCTGTCTGTCTGCCTGAACGATGGGACGCTTCGCCCTTGACCAGCCCTGGCGTTTGGCTCGCCCCCGGTCCTCGAGTTGGTCGCCGAGCTTTCCGCGCATCACTGAGGCGCATAGTTCAGCTGTGTATCCGATAGCGATCGATGAAATGGGCACTTACGCTGCGCTGACTCCGCATACATATTCCGGGAAGTCGGATGGTCCTGCTCAGCGTTAGTCTGATACAGTATTCGAAGGACACGTCGCGCTCACTTAAGCCTTCACCGCCCATTCTGACACTATCAGCAAGACGTTTCCCATCCGACCAGAAGCCTATGTAACGCTTGTCAATCTTGGCGGTGCGCTTGACACGAGGGACAAGCCAGCGTACCATCTCCATGATATCCTCTGGCTCGTAAACGAGAAACGTCCGCTTTGATCTCTGCATTGAGCTGTGGAGTCAGATGCAGTTAGCTCAGGCTCATCCGCGACGCAAGTGAACGCTCGCCTTTTGAAATTTGGGTCCATGGTTCATTTGCTACAGCCAATGTGAGCCCTAGTCAGAGATCAGAGACTGGCTTTTAGATACAAACCTGGATATGAGCCATCTAGTAAGTACAGGGGGGATTAGTTGATGAACTGATGTTCGAAGGGAAAGACGCACCTCATGACACATGACAGAGATAATGTACGGCATCCTGCGGTATCTATGGTCAGCTTATCCGCGATCTGCTGGTTTTTTGTCCAGACGTACGGAAGAAACCGTCCGCTAGGCCCTCTTAGGACAAGCTCGATACTCTGATCTCGTCAGCTGACTGTTTACACGAAATGAGATCGAGTATCTAGCTCACCTGGCCATGATTCCAATTCCTCCCGGCGAACTGCACGAGTCAGCTATGCTCAGGTGGCTGCATGCAGAAGAGAAATAGGCCTTACTACTCTGTTAAAAGCCGCCTCTTCAAGAGTGTGCACCTGCATGAATCGATCCCGCATGATAGTCTTCATCTGCGCATATGTCGTTACATATCATCCACGGTAGAGTTAGTGAGAGTCAACCCACTTGCGCAGCTAGCAGCAATGAGCATAGCAGACATGAGCTTCATTTCTGCCAGAGTCGAAAGGGCAAAGCTCACCGACAGCTTTCAGGATCTCCTCTGCATCCTACTATCATGTCAGCTTAAAGCCAGAAACACTGAGGGCGAGCTGACCGCATGATCCTTCTTGTTCCGCAAGGAGCGAATGAATATCACATATCTAACATACGTGAGTGACCTCAACCCTACTTGGATACAGCACAGAAGGGAGAGCTCATTTACGGATTAGGATTCGCCTGACGTTCATTCAATCGACTGGAAGAAACGTCAGCAGCTGGTCCGTTCTCAGTTCCGTGCAGAAAGCACATACATTTGAGGAGCTTGCATCTTGCTTCTCCACCCCAACCGATACGTTGAGCTGAGAAGCGCACAAGGTGTTGTGGATCAAGCAATTCCGATCAGACTTGGAGTAATGTTCAAGGTTGATCGATTTGTTGATGGTTGACCAACGCGTTTCAAGTTGGGTGGCAAAAACACCGAATGAATCTCGTGATGTCATCATGGCATGTCGTTGTGGCGTACAAAATTGGACGAGGCAAAAGGGGATTCCTGCAGCTACCAAGCCAGACAAGCTACGGTGTAGACTCGCGGGGAGAGAGCGAGAATAGGGGGACTCGTAGCAAGCATCTGTATCCGGACGTTGCTACCCGTCACGAGCCTGCAGTGCCAGTGTTACACGATTTGAACAAGATCTCGCGCCGTAGTTTTATCAGCGTAACGATACAATCCTTTGTTGCGAGTACAGCGTACTGTCCTTTCATAGACCGCTCCTCTATATGTCCTCTGCCGTACGGCACCAACGATCAACGAGCGAATTGGGTTGAAAATCAACTCTTGTCTTATATTATCCTCGAACAAGCTGCTGGTCCAGCTACTACGTCTCCTCATTGCCCCCCCGAATTTGTCCGAAGTGATGTCGGCCTCAATCTGGATATCGGACGCTTCACCACTATTCTTTTATTCTCCGTCCGACGCCTACTTCTCCGGTCAAGGACTAGCATCGTGGACTGGTTCGGGATCATCTTCCTCCGATGTCGATACCACCACTGGGGTGATAGGCGTATCGAACACGAGTGTAACGAGTAGCGGGTCTAGTTCTAGTCATTCCACTAGTGGGACGGCGGCTGTGATCTTACCTTCGTTCTACGGTATGTCTCGCACCTTTCCTCCATGCATCTTATACCACACTAAATGCCTGAAATTTCTGCTCATTCTTTGCACTACTGACTGTTCATGCGGAACATAGCAACTGGCTTCGCACCGATATTCACCACTTCGTCCTCGTCATCTTACAATATCACCCTGACGGCCAATACCGATTCAGCCCAGACTTGGACCTCGGGGCAGGATTGGACCAGCGACAAATTCGCGGCTCAGGGCCTCCAATTGAATTTGGATTGCGCTGTAGCTGATGGAGCGTGTGATGGCGATTTTGTCTTTGAGGGCGCGTGGGTAGAGACGGAATTGGCCCCGCTTGAGTAAGTCTTGTTTGATCTCTCGTTTCATCACTGTCGCGATCTTTGAATGCCTCACTCGAGCGTGTCCCGATCGATCGGCCGACAATAAGACGGACCCGATGGCCTCTTCATTCACTTGGCGAGTGCTGACTGTAGTGCAGCTCGGTGGTACAAAGCGTCACTATCGATGACGCCTCGTCACTAATTACATATACCGGCTTCGCATCTGTTGGCTCGAACGACACTGACATCGCCGTCTCTACGTCGGAAGATTACGACGGGACGTTATCCATGACGTCCACCGCTGGCGCAACGGCCCAAGTGACTTTTTCCGGTAAGCCTAGCTTTCTACAGCCATGCTATTGATCTCTGGGCCTTAACAGAAGACGAGTACTTACACTTGACCCGGCGTTAGGCTCGTCGATATCCATCATCGGCGTAGTCTGTCCTACCTGTTCCATCTACACCATCTCAATCGATGACGACCTCGTGGCAACTCTCGATTCAGCCAACAACGCCACCGTCCACGGCGTCCTGATGTACTTCACCACGAACCTCGATACCAGCTCGACGCACGAGCTTGTCCTTACTGCTTCTGGCAGTGGAGTGGTGGTGGTTGATAGTATCACCGTCAATGGGCCTCAGGGCGCAGTTGCTTTCAGGTAAGCGATGCTCAGCCTACACTCCATATCCTGTCGTCTCTTCAACGCCGCAAGTACTCGGCTATGGTGAGACTCGGCAAGAGCGTACAGCTAATGCGTGAGGTATGTAGCGGTGTCGTCGACGGGGCTAGTACGACAATCGGACCCTCCGCCACAGCCACCACAGCCGTGGCGGACGCAACGAGCACAAGCACCACGACCGCCCAAGTGGCGGCGGACGCGACGCCGAGCGCAAGTCCGAACGTAGGCGTGATAATCGGCGCGATCCTCGGCACTTTAGCCGGTTTAGTGCGTTACCCTGCCCTCACTTATTGTCCGACCTTATGCGTGAGGGACGTGCTGATAACGATGGGGTGCAGGGCTTGTTGTGGTATCTTGTTCGAAAAGTCGCTCCTACGCTTAAGAAGGACGGGGAGAAAAAGCTTAATCCCTGGGACGAAGCGAACCTTTTGCAGAATATGAAGAACGAGGAAGTACATGTCACGACAGCTGCCAACCAGCGATATGTTTATCGTGAGTACTAGTAGTCGTTGACAGCCACCAGTCCTGCACCGCTTCCCCAACCCTTGATGAGCCGCAATCAGTAGAGCTGGAGCTGACGTCTTGCTGCAGCGGGACTGATCGCGCATAGCGACCTCAGGAAGAAATGACCGTAGATTGGATACACAGTACTTGTCGGATCGAGGCTTTGCAATGCACCGAGACCGCAACGACCAAGTGATACCAACATGCATTATACAGTACCTCCCGTCTCACCACCCTGTTTGACCCATACCCTGCAAGATCCGCTCGATGAGGGCTCTTTTCATGTACTGTTCTCTCGCGAGAGAGCGGGTTGACTATCGGACAAGAATGTCAGACTCCCGCTTGTGAAAGTAGAACGATTGGACACGATTGATCACTTGGCGCTCACCTTGAGATACCGGTCCAGATCCACCCGTTCTGCGTCGAGAGCGCGTGTCATATGGTAGATTGTATCCTCTATCGCGTTGTCTTCCGCAACAAGATCCACCAGCCTGTAGTACACATGACATCAGCTACGGCGGAGTTCACTAACCCGATGACAGCTGAGCATGACGAGTGTGTCCCTCACTGATTGTGCACGATCGAGATCCCACAGACCAGCTCATCCACGCTGACCTCGCCCTTCCCTTCCAGCTCCCCGACCCTGTCTTCACCTCGAGACACGGTCTCGTCCATCTTTCTCCCCACTGAATCGCAAACTTTCTTGACAGCCTCCAGACGCGCCATCTCATCTTTGATGGCCGGTTCGCCACTCATTAGATCTTCTTGCCGCTCCAGGAGATGCGCTCGTGATGATTGCAGTGAATGTACCAGAGGTGGAAGCGAAGCAGTCAGATGTGGTAAGAGGATCGAGTGGAGATGCAGCAACGACGGTGGAGGTGGCTTGCTGGGTGGTATAGGCGGCGGGCCAGTAGGTTGATCTGATGTTGTTGGTAATGCGATCGTCGATTCTTCGGGGGATGAGAGCAAGTCCTGCACTGGTCGTCTTGCAACGGGGACTGGAGGCGGCGCTTGTTGTAATGGCGGCTGCTGCAACGATTGGGAAGATCCAGCGGCTGGCCCGTTCTGCGGTGCACCATACTGCAACGCCGATCCTGCAACTGTAGGCGAAGGGGCGTATTGGGGTTGAGGAGGGTGCTGTCCAGATTGCGCTGCCCACCCATTAGCCATGTACACAGGACGTGCGTCTGGTACCGGAGCGAGTCTTGGCGGAGTCATAGGATGCTGGGGGGCATAGCCGCCTTGCGTAGGAGGATGGTACGGTTGTTGTGAGCCTGGTCCAGCTTGGGGCGAACATGGGAGTTGTGGTTGTGGCCCTTGCCAAGTCGGTCTAGGCGGGACTGTGGGGGACGCAGGGTGTGGTGGAGGGGTCGGCGCAGGTTGTGTCGGATATGAAGCGGATGCTTGGCGGGAATGCGGTTGTTGCGGGAACGGATGGGGCGGAGGTGTCGGTGCTGAACGATATTGGGGGAGGGTCTATAACAGGACCGTCATTCAGTCTCTCATCTCAAGTGCTGGCTCATCGAGGACTCACGTCAGATTGTGTTGCGATTGGAGGCAGGTATGTAGGTCTTGCAGGAGGCGGAGGCGGTCGAGAGGCCACGTTACCGTTGGTCTGAGATACAGGCGTGTTTGGCAATGCTGCTTGTTGCTGTGGTTGAGCGGGGCTACGAGAAGATTGTGCGGGAGAAGCTGCTTCGGGCGGTCTGGCATATACCGGCGGAGCAGCGGAGAAGACCGCTATCAGCTGGCGCAGAAGCGTCTCGGTGGTCTTGATCTAACAGACGACACACAGGATCAGCTATCATAATGACGACAGATTGCAGCTGATAGCTGGACAGTCATGAACTCTGAGAGCGTGCAGTAACTCACTTCCCAGGACCGCCACCACTCCTCCACCACCTCTTCCCTGACTCTGCCGCCAGGCTCGACCTCCCGTCCTTTCCTCACTCCCATCTCCTTGGTGGGCACGACGAACGCTAATGGCGGTACGCGGGGGTAGTCAAGTGGGATCCAGACGTTTATGGGGATATGATATGTCGCGCCGCGATAGTTTATTGGCAGGGTCCCGTGGAGCAGCACCAGTAGAGCCGTCAGTCCGGAGTCGAATGCTGTTCATCCAGTCAATCAGCTCTGGCTCTAGTCACCACGGATATAGACGTGTCGTGTGCTATCTGCATGCCAAGACTTTGGTTCTAGCGCAATGACTTGTCTGGGATCTGTTGCTACAGCAGAGTAGCGAGCCTTGATTATCGAGACTCACTGAACGCATCCGTCTTCACACCCAGTGTTCGCCTCTCGCCCAGTATCTGCAGGACCTCAGAAACGACCCTCTCCTTAGCCGCATACGGCCTGGTGACAGTCTGCAGCCATTCTCGCGTGAGGTCGAGATTCGACATGCCTGTATACTGCACCCTCCGGCCTTTGGATACCTGCTATCAGAAGCAAGAGCGTATCTCTCGCCGGTACCTTGTGGATTTTTAAGAGAGGCTGTGATGCCAGCGGAGAGAGTATGGCTGGCGGATGCTATAACGTAGTAAAGAACGGTGTTATCACGGACGTCGGACACGATGCCGCAGCTGCTGATCCGGTGACAAGTGATGACGTCTACACTTTGGTGTTCACCATCATCAGCCATAGTAGCCGGTGACTTATGCTGAGAAAAGCAAGAGCTGATATGTAGTGCATGCACATCATCCACTGTACGCTCTGCGAAGATTACCGCCATAGACCTACTGCTGTGCATAGCACCATCACATCGTCGCACCGACTCTTCAAGGGGTTCAAGGACGTGTAGCCTACAGAGCACATTGTCGCAGGTCCACCTGACGTCGCAACGAACATGGCGCACTTCCTCGCTCCTACGCCACTGAACAGTACCCCCTCTTCCTCCCGACGGTCATCGCCAAACTCCTCGGAAGGATCACCATCGCCATCATCCACCCCGCTCTTCGACGACTCACAATTCACAGCACACTTCGAAGATGATTCGTCGACCAGTAACACCGAGATGGAATTAGAGGAATATGATGCGACGCCCATTAGCTCCGGTCGAAGATCCGTGCGACTGCGTGCACGCCCTGGAGGACCTCGGAGTGTCCAATCGGCATCGGGAGTAGGCGGTAGTGTAGTCCAGAGCATGAAGCGGGGGCTGTCATCTGCTCGTCCTGTCGAGGACGGGATGACAAGGCGTACTAAGATACTACGTAAGTCTGGCTTGCTCTCAACAGTATCTCAGTGCTCATGCGATATCGGAAACGTGAAACATGACCACAGTGACGATAGCCATCGCCTTCTTCCTCGTACTCACGACAGTGTGGTCGATGAATCTCTACTACCGCATACAGTCGTTAGGCGGATTCACGCGGATTTTCTTTCCGCCTTCGTTCCGCGAGGTCAAGCAATTGCGTGGTGGAGACTTATAGATCTCTGTCTGCTCTAATCTATATCTTTGTGATTCCTGTGTTCTTGTGTATTGTTATAGCAACATTGGTTTGCATCTTTGTTGTACCTGTTACGAATTACGACCGTCAAGAGTAAGACGACCTATGATGAATTCACGTGTCCTGCCCTTGCGGTACTCTGCTTCGTCCGCTCCCATGGGTCACAAGCTGCTCGAGTGAAAGGGCTGTCCCTATCCACAAGGCTGACTGAGCCTTACGCCTTGTGCTGGGTTTGGGTGATCCGGCGGCGATGGAGTAGGACCAGTGCAGTGCGTGCAGTGCGCTAGAGAGCGCTGTATCCAACCGGCGCCTGTTGCCCGAGAGTGTGGGAGATTATGACGAGGCACCAGGCACTATCCATCTGCGAGTGACTTTCCCAGTCGATATTGATTGTCGTCCATTGGTTGTCGTCCAGTAGTGTGTAGTCTCTCGCTGACAGCAGCTTGTGTCGTGCATTCGGCGGTGACTGTCGGACTGCAGCGAGGCGATGACCCCGGCGCAGAGGCACTGTCCTTGCCTAAGTGTGCAGCGCCGCTTCCTGCTGCGCCTTCTCTTTGCTGGCCATCGCTCTCAACCTCTCTATGCGCTCTTCCACGGCGGCCTCTTTAGTCTTCTCCTTCTCCACTCTAAACAGCTGGACTTCAAGCATCCTGACCCTCTTGCCATTGATGCCCGTATCGCCGACCAGCCCATGGTCCGTCAACCCGTCGTCGCCCCTATCGAAGTACAGCGCCCAGAGATCGCGCTCCGCGTCCTCTTGCACAGCCACGAACCCTTCCCAGCCCTCGAAGATGAGCCGTTTATCGATATTGGTGCAATCCCAGGGGCCGGTAAAGTTCTGCTCGGCCACAGCCCGAACGCCGTATTTCACTTCGTACGTCGACGCGTCGACGTAGATCCAGTTGAGCATGTTGTCCTCGTTGATCGTGCTGACCAGTCCCTCCCCCTTCCATCCGGCCGTCTTCCACTTGACCTGATTCGCCGGGTAAGGTAGGTAATACCCTAAGAACGGGTGGGTGGTACCCGGGGCAAATGCTGAGTTTGCGTGCTGGATGTACAGCTACAGCCGCAGAGCAGGAGCAATCAGCACGTGCCTCACCCCTCCTCGGTCTCTCGCTTCGAACAGAGAATAGCTGAGAATTAAGATTCACCTTGTTGTCTTTCAATACCACTAATGCGCCGTCAAATTTGCTGCTATACCCATTACTTTGCGGCAACCTCAATCTCAAATTCACTTTTTGGCCTCTGTGTCGCTCTTTCGCATTGGCATTCTGACCATGACGAACCGCTTCCGTGGTACCGACGATGGCTGGGCAAGCGGCGATGGCGCTCAGAAGACCAAGAACCATGGCGAGAGCTCACTTAGCGGGCGGCGGACTTGGTGCTGAACTCTGACAAAGCAGATGAGTTGAGAAGTTTACGGACGACAGCGACAGCGTCGACCAGCTGAATGAGGTCAATACAGCAAAATTTCAGGCGGTGAAAACACTGATTCATGAAAGATCATTGCTGAGCAGTGCTACGTTGCCCGACTACGCGACGGCTCATGCTGTCCTCTACCACGTCCGTTGACCAAGCAAGACACTATCTCCTTTAACAGCTATGATCTCTGACATCCTTAGTGTCAGTGTATAGTGACGTAAATGCGCAAGTTTACGAGTTTTGGAGCCGATGGACAAACAGGGCACAAAAGAGGTGTTCTAAAACGGTAGCGAGGGTAGTGTAAAGTAATGTAATTTACTCCCTAGATGCCCTGCGTCGCGCAGCACTTGGCGCTGGACGACACCGCCTCGTTGGTGCTGAATTCCGATGCATACGCATCCGGTCTTTCGACTGTCTACGCTTGTAGGGCATTCGTATACTCGTATTGTATGCATGGGGTGCCAGCGTGTTCGCTGATAATCGACGTGTGTGAAAAGCTATTTACATGGTGCACTATAGTATATCGTGTATGAAAAGTGACTCAGACGGGAACTAAAGCTAAAACTACAAACTGTAATACGCAAGATGCCGATGCAAGCAAGCTACATGAGACCGATGGTGATATCGCCTTTGACTCTGGCGGTGAGATGCACTTCGACGTCGAGATCAAGCTCGATGCGGATCTTCAAGCTGCTCTCGTCCATTTCCTTGTGGTCTTTGCCGACGTCGTCGATCCTCTTCTCCGCGTCGGTTCGTGTATCGATCATGGTGCCATTGAGACTTTGAGACATCGGCATTGGCGCGAGAGCGTTCTCATCGTTCCGCGCCTCTCCAAACTTGCGACGACCAACTTGTTTCATTGCTGGGTCGTCGTCGCTGCGACTGCGTTTCGCGCCGCCGTTGCCCGCGATCCCACCTAAACCCTCAACGGTCTTTGAGACGTTGCCACTGACTTCGCCTACTGCACCACCAAGGCCGCCCAAGCCGCCTGATTGCTGTTCATCGCCACTTTGCGCCTGCTGCTGCTGCTGCTGCTGCTGCTGCTGCTGCTGAGGCTGGTCCTCGTCATTATGCTCGTCGTCGTGGCTCGACTGACGGGACGAAGAACGGCTGGGACTGGGGCGCCTGTGGATTGACATAATTAGCTGACTTTGAAACGGTAATGAAGTCAGATAGCGAGAAGCCACTTACGTCTCGTTCTGCTCTGACATGATAGCTATGCTGTTTGGTCGTTCTGTGTTTGTCTTTGTGATTACCGGGAGACGAGGGTGATTGACTAACGATCAGATATGTAAGTGCGCTGGTCTGGTCAAGAGTGGGAAGATACGGTGAATAGTCGGGGGTGGAAAGCGGGGGATCAAAATGGTCTCACTCAAGATAAGCAGACTAGATAGATGCACAGTAATGACGGAGTCGCTCCAACCGCAGCCTGATGTAATGATCGTCATCGTCCTTGCTTTGTCTGGATTGCAGCTATCCTTCCCTTCTTCAATGAAACGGTGTCCACCGCCTCGCACCAGGCCTCCGCCAGCTCTTGACATGCGAAATTGACGTTCAATGTCAAATGGCTACATGCATCGTTTCTGCGATCTGCGTTCTGGCTACAAATGTATCTATCTACTGGGAATATATGCTATGGAGGCGAGATAAAGTGAGATGATGGGTGGGTTGCCTACAAGAGACCAATGGTGATATCACCCTTGACCCGTGCGCTGAGGTGGACCTCGACGTCCAGATCCAATTCAATACGAATGCGCAAACTGCCCGAATCGCCTTTATGGTCCTTGCCCACGTCGTCCAGCCTCTTCTGCTCCTCGCTTCGTGTATCCATGGGCATGCCGTCGATGGTAGACGGTTCGCCGAACTTGCGTCGTTTCTGGAGCGGGTTCATGGCGATGTCTTTCGACATCTCGTGCTTGCCCGCTGGCAGCACCATGTCCGTCGTGTCGTTCACCGTACCAGTGACACCGTCTAGCAATCCA
>JALPBZ010000139.1:0-54592 GCA_026538355.1 Cryptococcus sp. GC_Crypt_5
AGAAGTCGCATGAGATTGGCAATCAGCTTTGATCGCCTCGAATAATACATTCTGACTTACGCTCCGGGAACAAGAACGATAACGTTCTTTCCTGGCAATTTCGAAAAGTTGACCTTGTCCTCCATATCGTTGATCTTGATTTCAACATCGGGGACCGCGTCGCCGGCCTTGATGGGCGCGGCAGAGGCGAGGGACGCAAAGGTCGAGTGGGCAGCTACGACCGTAGCCTTGACCGCGGACTGGATTGTGGAAGCTGAGCAAGGTCAGCCATCGACGTTCGCATGGCGTAATTGTGAATGGACTCACCCATGTCGTTCGTTCGGGTGGTTGCGAAAGTGCGCTGAGAGGTGTTGACGAGAGTGCGAGAGCTAGACCAGTATCAGCGATGAGATAAGGGATGAGTGAATTGAATGCGCGCTCCACACGATGACGCGTGGCTCTGCTAACGACATGGGAAGAGCGGATGTACACTCACAAAGCAGTGGTCTGTGCGAGGCGTGCGGAGGTGGAAGTGGCTTTGATAGCTCTGGTGGACAATCGAATGGACATTATCCTTTTATAACTAGAACGGGAACGAGAGATAGAGGTATCGACGAGAGAGTAGAAGAGCAAGCGTTCAAACGCCGCTCGCCCAGCAGTTGGATAACCGGCTGAATCGTCGATATGATGCAATCACCTCGCGTGGCGATCACGTGCACCGCTGCCGTGAGATGAAATGTTGACGAGAGTCGCCTTCAAGACTGCAAGCAACTGATTCTTGTACGAGCACATACGATAGCTGCAGACACAATGACATACCTGACCGCGCACCTCCCGTTCCCTTCGGCGTCCTCCAGCAGGGCGCCGTTCGCATCTTCGAGCTCAAGCTCGAGCTCTGCGCTTCCACCGCCTAGGTCCCAGCTCGTCATCTCGGACACACTCCAGTCCCCGGCGCACTTCGCTTTATACCACTTGGTCTCGGCGGCATTGGGCAGGGAGAAGAGAAAGGTAAGTGTATAGCTGGCGCTATGTCATCTGCTAACAGTTTAATGACAGGTCGTCTGGGTCGACTTTCGCGGCGAGGGAAGACCGAGCTGGGAAGCGGTGATGAAGAAACTTGTGCGTCCTCGCTCGTACCTAGTCAATCTGGGATAGACCTTTGAATGAAGCTCACCTTCCGTTGAACACTATAGGGAACGCCATTACCGCCCACAACATCTTCATCATTCGTACATCTATCCCCGAGCTCGCTGCCCTCGACAATACCATTCAAGTATCCCTCAAACACAGCGTCCCTGTTCACACCGCACGGCCCATCTCTTCGCCCAACATACGATGCGATACTCCCACATCTTCCCCCGGCGCACGAGCTCGAGTCAGACACTGCCATGACCCCTGGCCCGCTCGTCATACTGGATGGACTGACAGAACTGCTCTGGATGGGATTCTCGCCGGTTGAGATAGGCCGATTTGTCCGTGCAGTCTTCGCGCAAGTCAGACAGGTGAGTGGGCGCCGCGCTTGCTCTCACGTTGCCTAACGTCACCTTAGACGAATTCGTCACTTGTTTCAACAATTCATGGCGACACGATCCCTCTCTCCTCGTCACCAGCCTCGGCGAGCTCTCAAACGATGCCGCCAGAAACCGAGCTGCTCGTGCGGCTCTTACGACTAGGCCAAGGCGTGTGGTGGAGAATATCCCATCTCCCTTCAGGCCGCAGCGGAGACGTCATGGGCGAGGTGAGCACATCGCCTCTGAAGACAATCGCAAGATGACCAGGGCTCACGCCTCGCGGCTCTGTAGATATCTTCCCATCCATTGACAGCGACAACAAGCGCAGACTCATCTTCCTTCCCGGCTATCCCACGCAGCCAACCGCTGCAATACCGCTTGGAGTCAAGCACCGTTCGGGTCTTCCCCAAGGGAACGGGTCGAGGTTTCCTATAGACGAACGTAGAGCAAGGCCGCTGGCAACGCTAGTATATGCATCGAGGGCCACTCGAAATGACGCAATCTACAAGTTTAGCGAATAGCTCCGGATTGCTCATAACATCGATACTCATCGAGTCCGCCCTAGGTACATTCAAGGTAGTGCAAGAATTTTGCGGCCTGAAGCAACGTCAGCATCGTCTTCAGTGCACTAGTCAATCTCAAGTCACTTTTCATACGGGACTTGGCTGTATGCCTTGTTGGCTACCCACTCATAGCAAGTCAAGCTTGACCGACTATACTTCCTGTAACGGATCCACCTATCACGCTGCCATTGCGACAACCCGTCTACCGACTGACAACTCGTCTACCGTTAGACGTACTGTTTGACGTACCGTTTGACATACCGTTCGACATACCGTTTGACATACCGTTCAACATACCGTTCGACGTCCCGCCTACCGTTCAACTGCCCGTCTGTCCGCACCCGACCGTCTGTTTGTCCGTACCCGTCTGTCCGTACCCGTCCGTCTGTCCGTCTGTACGCATCCGTACAGACCCGTACATAGTCTGCCTCTCATGTATATAAGGAGGCCACAGCGAGTAGATAGATTTCTCTTTCTTCATCCTCTCTTCTCTCTTCCTCTTTCTCTTCTCACTCTTCATCCTCTTCTTACCTTCCTATCCTCCCCCCTTCTTATCCTCTTACCCTTCCTCTCTCTACCTTCACTCTTTGACTACTCATTACTTCTATACTCATCTACTCGCTCAACCTACCTTCGTGACCTCTACTTCTCTCTACCGCCACTCCGCTCGGCTTCGCTTCAGGTGATAGGTAAGTACTCACAGCTGCTGACTCTTCATCGCAGCACCCAGACCCCCACTAGTTTGGTCGATCGTGCGAAGACTGGAAGGCGTAGCCGACAGTCCTCCACACTTCCATCATGAGTGCAAGGTATAGGCGGCTTTGTTTGCGCAATGACCCAACGCAAGTCTTGCAAATCCACAGAGCCATCACAATTGTTGCAAGACCAGCTCCCTCCGCAACCTACATTATGTTTTGTGGACATCATATGTGGAGTGCGGGTATACTCTACTGCTTGTTTGCGCCGATTAGGACGGGAATAAGTCACAGCTGATGTTCAGCAGTGTCAGCATCAACCAATGTTCAAGCCCTTGATGCTATGGAGCAGATCATGTGCATGATGAATTACCTGGGACTCCCTCTCCAGTGCAATCCCTCCTTAATACCAGGGGTAATCGGGCATACACCAATCGTGTGCCATGTTTTAAACATTGAAGGTCATGACTGTACGAGCTAATCTTTCTGAGTATGCCTGGATCCAGCACACATGATGCTTGCTGCCGGTAAGTTTGCTTGTTTCTCTCCGAACCTGAGTCTTGTTGAGTAGCATCTTTACCTGCAGTCAAAGCGTGTTCCCACTTTTTCCACACAAGGGTGTTGTAGTCCATGCTTGCCTGACATCCCTCATTGAGACAGTTGATGCTTGTACTTTTAAGACTGCGTTGAATGTGGTGTACAGTGTACCATGCACCACTGTCTTGTTTGTAGCCTACTAGCTGTCAGCCTCAAAACTTTCTGAGTCCAACATCAACGCGCAGAGGGAAGGAGTACCCCATAGTATGCCTTTGGCTTTGAGGGCAAGAACACCAACCTTGGGCCACAGGACTTTGACAGTCAGCCTTCATTTCTTTGGGGATAGACTTTGCTACTAGCATACGTCCGTGAATCAGGCATTGGACAGTGTTTTTGCTGTACCCAAACTTGCGACGTAACCTGAACGAACATGCACATGCTCTTTTCCTTTGCAACAAGGCGCTATCAATGTCAACCAGCTCTGATAGCTGTGGTGATGACTGACTTCCCTTGTACGTCTCCCCCAAGGGTTCTTGCATGTGAGGAGACTGTGAAGGGCCGCTCCACAGCGTCTGAACATCAGATTCATCTGCAAAGTGCGTCAGCGCTACAAGCTTTGTACAATGGTTCCAGGAAACTTTAGACACAGGGATACAGAGCCATGTTGCCGTGAGGTTCATTGGTTTGACCAAGCAATCTAATCTGACTGACCAGATGGCTGTGTACCCTGGCGATCATGCCAAAGAGTTCCCGGGACAGAAGATGGTTCCAGCCCACGCTGATGCACTGCACATGCGACAGCAGTCAGTAATGGACCAAACAGACCTGTCTCCTTGGAGCATTCACATGTTTGACTGATCTTGTCTGAAGAAGAGTTGGTCACAATCGGTAATTCTGGCTCCTCAGGGTTCTCTTGCTTGCTTGGATCCCGTCTGGAATCATGTATGAGTTGCCCGGTCTTAATATTGTGGACAACAATGATTGTATCATCATCAGGGGCTGACGAGGTCGTTGTTTGAGGGGTGTTTGGTATCACAATTGTGTCTTCTGCACAAATGATCGAGTCATTGACCACAGTAGGGCAAACCACATCATTCGGCTTTGTTGCGGTTGCGGGCATGTTGGGGAAAGCAAAATCATCTCTGGCGTGTGCGTCGTCCTCATCTGCGTACCCATTGAAATCATCGTTTGTCCACACTGATAGACCAGCAGAATCGGATTTTTCAGTATCGGCATAATCATCGGCATGGACGTATTGCCAGTACGACTCGGGTTCGGCAAAGTCGGATTCAGCTTCGCGGGCCGCTTCGATTGCTCTCCCTGGCCACGGAACGGATATGGCGTCCTCTATCACCTGCCAATCGAGTTGTTCGGCCGTGTCGCTTAGCTCTCGCCCTTGCTCTTGCGCGCCCGTTGCCTCTGAAAAGTCAGATCGAGAGAATGCCTCCAACTGGCTCATTGAAGCGTCGTCCTCGTCTGGATCAGGAGACGGGTATCCCCACATGGGCGCCGTTGCGTCCGGGTCGTGCACGTCGTACATGCTTAGTCTGATTAGTGCTTGAATCTATCGATGTGTTGGTGTGATATCGCGATACAGGTCAGAGACAGTTTGACGAAGTGGTCAAGAGAGCAGATGCTTCGATGCAGTGGCAAAGTGAAGAGCGATTGCAGTGGCGGATAACCCTGCTGCGTATAACACCAACTGGTATCTGGAGTTGTGACGAGTCCAGTGTCAAGAGGAAGCTCGCTGTAGAAGGCCGCCGTACGTATTGTGCGTGTAAGTGGTGCGTCCCATATCGTAGTGAGTAAGATGCGAGGTCTTCGGTCCTCAGAGAAGTCCGGGCAACGACGCTTCGAAGAAGAAATGAGGCTTCTGCGCTTCACCATGCGAAATGACTTGCGTCTGTGTCCTTTGTACCACTTGCATCCGGACCTCATTGGGCGACGAGATGATTCCGCTACTAAAGCGATAGTCCTAGAGGGCATAAGAAGAAGAAGAACTGATCAGATGTGTGTTCAGTAATGGTTAGTCGTCGCGTAGACGAGGGATATATCATGCATGGTATGCGAACCGACCTGACCGAATGACCGATAGAGATCACCGTCTTCGGCCAGTCTTCTTCACCATGGTGAAGCCCTCCTCGTCTATCTCTGGCTCCTGCCTCTCTTCTCTTTGACTCTCGACAAGCTGCGGTGCTTGAGAGTCCACCTGCATCCCTTCGTCCTCGCTCTCCCCATCGTCGCTGGAGTCGTCTCCCTCCACGTCGGGATTCCCGCCATTGCTCGCATTTACGCCTGACCGCTTGACTTCCTCCGCTTTACGCTCGAACGCAGCCACGAGGGTCTCGGGCGTACGACCCTCTGAAGGGATGAGGAGATCGCGCCATAGTCGGACGATGTCGCCTGCGACCGCGTCCAATGAGCCGTCGTCGATGTTGGCGTCGAACTCGTCCGACATGATCTGCTGTAACAGATCTGCTAGGTCGTCGTGGTCTAAAGGCGGGTCGTTGGCGGTGGCTGGGTCGACGGTAGGAGCAGTGAGAGAGGAAGAGGAATCGGAGGCAGAAGCGGGAAGGTAGGATGCTCGTGTCTCGAATTCGTCAATGATCACGGAAGCGAGCCAGGTCTTCTTCGCGGCTGAATCTGATCCGCCCCACTGTTCTGCGACAGCAATCGTGAGCGCGGGCCAGAGGTCCAGCAGAGCGAGTGTGCCTCTAGCGAAAAGGAGGATGGTGGGCGACGTTGAAGTTGATTGGGCCATTACGAAGTCGTTGATAGCCAAAGGTCGTGGTAGTTAGGTTATCGTCAAAATGCTATTTTGGCGGCGACGAGAGGTCCGAAGGTTTTTTCACTTTGAGTGTGCCTTGTCCACTTGATGCCAATGGTTTTTGCAGGCCTGAGCAGTGATAAGGGGAGCGGATCTGACGAGTATTTCCGTGGGTGAGCGTCTGTGCAAGAGATTATGTGTTGTATGGGTACTGAAGTGGAGAGCAAAACGTAGCAAAAATCAAAAATCATAGGTGGTGAAAAAGCGTCACTGAAAGTGGAGGGACACCATTGTGGCAAAAACGCATTGAAGTCACGTGGTGCCCACGCGCAGCTCAATGCTCGTCTACTCACCCCCCGCAGCTGAACTTCTCCACGTCGCGAAAACAGCTACGAGCACGGCGCATCTTTCTACACCACTTCTTTCTGCTACGACTATTGCTCGATCAGTCCAAAGATACCTACCGAAGAACACCGAGGTAGAGCAACGATCATGCGCCCCGTCACTCTCCTGGCGCCGCTTCTCGCTCTGGTCAATATCGCGTCCGCCCGCTCGTCCACTGGCGACAAGGTCCTCGTCGTCCTTGATCCTTCGGTCCAAAAGGATTCTTACTCCAAGTTCTGGGCTTCTCTCAATGGTCAGCTGTAATGTGCCTCTTTTTGGCTGCCAAAGCTGACGAAGTGACAATCTTGTTCGCAGAACGCGGCTTCGAGCTCACGTTCAAGGGACCCAAGGATGATGCTGCTCTGGTGAAATACGGGGAACCGCAGTACGATCATTTGATCCACTTTGCGCCCAGCTCAAAATGTATGTCAGCTCCGTAATACGTGCAAGCCTCAACGGCAGAGCTGACACGTCGCAACGACCTCCTTAGCTTTCTCCCAGGCTCTGTCACCCAGAGCTGTGCTGGATTCGCAATTGCTTGGTCTCAACACCTTGTACCTCCTCTCTTCCGACTTATCAGAGGTCAACCGCGAGCTTTTCCGAGAGTACGACCTCGAATTCGTCGAGCCTGACCTCACTTTGATCGACGCCTTCTCCCATCTCGCCTCGGAATCAGCTTCCACCGTCCTCCTCCCCGCTGCTACGAGCTTAGATCACAACGCGGCCATTCTGGACCCATCCACTATCTCAGGCGGACCTATTGTTTACCCTTCCGGGACCGTCCATTACGCGGGCTTGAACCCTTACCTCGTCGACGTACTGCACGCGTCCAAAACGGCCTATGTCGGACAGGAGAAGCTCGTCACTGGTGATGAGGCAGAGGTTGAAAAGACCGTTGGAGGAAAAGGCAGGGAACCAGTAGTCAACGGCAAGAAGGCTTCGCTCGTCAGTGCCCTCCAAACCAGAGAGAACGTCCGCGTAGGATTCGTTGGCAGTGGCGCGCTCTTCAGCGACAAGTACTGGCAGACCAGCGTCAAGGGTCATGATGGAAAGTCGTAAGTGTCGATAGAGTCATAGCGCAAGCAAACGTTTTGCTGACGAATTATTGAGCAGCGTCGAGACCGGTAACGCCGCTCTCGCCTCAGACTTTGCAAAATGGGTCTTCCAGGAGACTGGCGTGGTGAAGATCATCTCATCCACCCATTTCCGCGCGAATGAGACCGAACCGAGAAATTTGTACACCAAGAAGGATGACATCGTGCGTTTCTCATGAACGATCTGGTTTTGAAATACCGTGAAGCTGACGTCGTTGGTAGACCTACTCTGTCACTCTTGCTCAACACTACACCACTCCTAACGGGACTTCGGCGTGGGGACCGTTCTCAGCCTCGGACATCCAGCTCGACTTCACCATGCTCGACCCCCATATCCGTACGAGTCTCGTAGTGGACAAGGAAGCGACTCCTGAGGTTGGCACGACTTATAAGGCGAGGTTCAGAGCACCCGACAGGCATGGTGTATTCAAGTTTGTCGTCGAGTACTGGCGTCCAGGGTGAGTGCTATTCATTCCTTCATCTAACAAACTGTGCATGTGCTTAACACCTGTTATTTGATAGATGGAGCTTCATCCGTTCCTCGACTCAGGCCTCCATCGTGCCTTTGCGACACGACGAGTACCCACGATTCATCACAGGTGCATGGCCATACTATCTCGCGGCGGTCAGCACGAGCATCACTTTCTTGCTGTTCTCTTCCTTGTGGGTGTCGCTGGGAGAAGGTGACAAGGACAGGAAGGGTAAGAAAAAGGCCGAGTAGGCAGGGGGAGGGCAGGTAGCAACGTCGTAGACTAGGCAACGAAGAGCAAAAATGCAATGCATGGCGATGAGAATATAGCTTGGAGGGAGTTCACCCCACTGGAAGGAGGAGACAGACTGATTTACGTAACGAGCATGAATCTGGGGTAAAAGGGTCTAGTAGCTGCGGGGATGCGTTTCGGATGAGCAACGCGGTGTTCATGCGTTCAGCAGCAGCAATGACGGTAGTGACGACGTGGACGGGGACGGTGACGACGGAGGGAGAAAAAGTGGGTGATGAACCTGCAGCGAGGGCACGTAGGCTGCTTCGGGGAGGTGAGAGATGCTGTAGTGTCGCTATGTGAGAAGTGAAGTCAGCGAACGGTGTGCGACTCATGACTGTTGAGAGTGGAGGGGCAGTGCAGTGGAATGTGGAATGTGCAAAGACCCTTGTCTCTCCTCTCGTTCTCACTCATTGAACATTGTCCTTGATTCACATCACTTTGCATCTCTACTCGACATAACACTTTATAAACTGTTTGATACCCTCTTCCCCATCAGCATCTTTAGTATCCACTCGTTGCCTGTCCTCCGTTCCTTGTCGAAAAGCAGCATCTAAAAGCGTCTCCTCTTGCGAGTGAAGGCGTAGTCATAGTCATAGTCGTACTCCATCACTCATCCACTTTACGACCTCCGATAATCACGCTTCACTAAACGTATAGTCCTATCATACGACCACGACCAATTCGCATACATAACAGTACTCTGTCCCATTACGAGGCCGCAGTGTGACAGGTGAGTTGACCGTCCTCGTCCTCCTTTCCGTTCCAAGCTAGATTATCCAACCCCCTTTCCACACTCTGTCTGTGTCTGTGTACGGGCGAGCACCACGTTGCACTCCCTCGACTCCTGTCTGGACTTACCGCTCGAATGGTACATCACTGATCTCCAATGCCATTACATTCAGCTTTTCTGCGACACCGTTACTACACCTAGTACTCTGAAACCACCTCACGACACCGAAGAACACTATGTCATCAGCTATGACACCTCAAAAGTCCTCGAGCCTCTCACCGGACAAGATCGCTGCGATCAGGAGTAGAGAAGGAAGGACTCCCCCACCTGCTCCTAGCGCAGCATATGCTCGAAGGTGAGTCTTGCTATTTTTGTCTGGTCTACGAGGAACAGCAAATACAGACAGAGCAAATGACTGATCATGATCCATTCGGCCTCTCTAGAGCTCGCGAGATCAGAGAGGACGAAACAGGGCTGCCCGCGCCCGTCTTCAAGCCTGTTGTCGATCATGTGGATGACGATGGAGGTGATGGGGCTGTCAGCAATGGTGTTGCTAGCGGATACAGGAGAGCTCGGGCTGGGTAAGTGAACCGCTCAATTTGCGTGATCGTTGGTAGCGAGCCACAGCTCATCATTAGCAGTACCATGCCTTCCAAGCTTTACGATAATGTCCAGCAACACGACTTTCCTGACGAACTCGAACCTTCAGCAGCCTCATCCCCCCTCAACGTTGCAAATTACGGCCGCACTTCTGCGCTATCGCCTGCCTACCCACCGACTACCTCCACACGACCAGTCTTGCGGCACGCCGCGTCTTCTGCGGCTAATTTGGAGACAGGCAACTCTGCCAATCGTATTCGCTCAGGATCTCTCACCCTGCCCGGAGCAGGATTGGGTGAGCCCTTCGGACACAGTCCATTCGGTAATACGTGGCTGTCCACTGGTTCCCACTCTGCAACCCCGGGCCGTTCGCCTTTAGGCCACCCGACAACGGCAGAGGATGAAGATCCGATGAACCTCGCTTCGCCATCGCTCGCGACAGACGATCTCAACTTTTCCACTTTGGACTACCTTGGTCTGGCAGACAGCGGTGAAGGGCAGCTCCCGCCAGCATCCATGTCAGAGGTCAGGAACCAAGCTCAACGCGCTATCGCCAACTCTGGTCCTGCTAGTCGTCTGCGCGCCAGCACCGTGTCCAACTTTGCCCGACCTTTCAGACCCTCTGTCACAGCTGTTGCCCCCTATGCGCGTGACACCGATCCTTACGGCACGATGCAAGATGAAGAAGCCCTAGCTCGCGCAATCGATAATCTTGGCATGTACGATACAAGCGGATATCTCCCAAATCTGTACGGCGCGGCCCATGTCTACAATAAAGACGTCAATAGACCCCGCGCGACTACTATCGGTGCTCTGGATCAACCCGGTAGACGGGCCGCCAATCACAATGCCGGCTATCTTGCCTCTATCCCCCAATCACCCGTTCAAATGGATCTGGCACGTGCCTACGCAGGAGCAAGACCATATGGATATCCCTCACATTCTCGTTCTGAACGCGATTTGACCCGTTCGAGAGACTCGAGTCGAGGTCCAAGATTATCAATCTCCTCTCACACGTCCCGTACGGGTACACCGGATGTCGAAAAGGGATCATCAACCCCTCAAGTTCCCACACGCAGTCTCTGGATCGGTAATCTTGATGTTAACGCTACTAGCGATGCCCTGCTGAATGTCTTTGCCCCATACGGTGACATCGAGAGTGTGAGAATGCTACCGGAGAAGGTGAGTGCTGGCTTAAATGACAGAACGATATTGGCACGCTGACAGAGTCTCTTAGACTTGCGCGTTCGTCAACTTCATGGAGAAGCCTGATGCTATACGAGCGCGAGACGATGTGCTGAACCGCATGGGCGGACACGTAGCTGCCTTGTCAGAGACGGCTCCGGTCCGGATCGGTTTCGGCAAGATTGACTCGGCGCCAAATGGCCCATCCCTCAATACCGCTGCGCCCCCACCGCCCAACTTGGTCTTCACCACTGGTTCGACCGGTGCTGCTGCTGTGACTGTACCCCCACCTTCTACCTCGACTGTCATCATGACCCCTGAGCAACCTGGTGAACTGGGCACGTTGCCTACTAGAGCGTTGTGGGTTGGTAGCATCCCTGGAACCACTTCGCCCTCTACCTTGCTGCAGATCTTCTCTCCTTTCGGGCCTGTCGAATCAGCTCGTATCTTGGTCAACAAGGTAAGTCAATCGTTTGTGAAGGAACAGCTATTCGCTGACTAAAGCCGTCCAGTGCTGTGGATTTGTCAACTACGAACACCTCGACTCTGCTGTCTCCGCTCGTAATGCCTTGAATGGCAGAGATATCCTTGGAAGTGACGTTGGTGTCATTCGTATTGGCTTTGCGCGAGTACCAACGAAGTCACCAAATCCCGGTAACTCTGATGACGAAGATGCCTTCCTTAACGACGCGCTGAACGCTGTCATGGGTGCCGCTGCGGTGTCGACTGAACAACAGCTGTCGGCGGAAGGTGGCGGAGTAGAGAACTACCGGAGCCAGCTCGTCCTCGATCTTGTCAAACAAGGCGTTCACGAGCAAGTCCTTGAAAAGGGCTTGGCCAACGATGGCGTTGTGTCAGAACAGCAAATGATCATGCAAGTGCTCAGTACCAATGCTGAAGAGGACGGGGATATCAAAGCTGCTGCAGGTGAGCTGCGTGTTGTAAAACAGTCCTCACATTAGCTGACAAATTCACAGAGAACCGCCCGCCTGTCACCTACTACACCTCAATCCCAGCCGTTGCTGCTCGTCCACCTAGACGGTATGAGGCAAGTAAGCTCAAAGATCTCAAGAAGAAGCTCGATATGGGTCAATGCAGGCAAGATGAGATCGATGCGATCGCTCAGGAATTGATGGATGACTGTGCGGAGGTGAGTTTGGACTACTGCAACGATATTGCTTAAGCTGACTTTGATCAAGCTGGCGAGCGATTACATCGGCAATACCATTATTCAGAAGCTGTTCGAACGCACTTCGTTCGCCGTCCGCTTTGCCATGCTCGAACGAGTTGCGCCCCACCTCGCAACGATCGGTGTGCACAAGAACGGCACATGGGCAGCACAGAAGATCATCGAATGTTGCACAACCGATGAAGAACGGACCGTCATCATCGCCCATCTCCGCGCGTACGCACCTCCCCTCATGTGCGATAGTCTCGGCAACTATGTCTGCGCAGGCACGCTACGGTTCGGTGCGCCTTATAACGATTATGTCTTTGATGCGATGATCGATAGGATGTGGGATATCGCGCAGAACAGGTTCGGAGCTAGATGCATGAGGACCTGTCTCGAGGCTAGAGAGGCTTCCCACTATCAGCGTGTGAGTAGAGCTTCCGCTCAGAGAAGGGCATACCTGACACTTAGTGCAGAAACGCATCTCAACCGGTATCATACTCAACTCCATCCCGCTCGCTACCAATCCCAACGGCGCTTTGCTATTGACATGGCTCGTGGACTCGTCAAACCTTCCCGGCCGCTACGGCCTGCTCGCAAACCGATTCATTCCTCACGTCGCGCATTTATGCACTCACAAGCTGGCTTCCCTGACTGTCTTGCGAGGTACGTACAGCGCGATCTTTGATAAAGCCTTACTGACGACTATTGCAGTCATCGCGCAAACCGCTGAGCCTGCTGCTTGCAGTGCCCTTGTTCAAGCTATCTTCACTTCTACCAACGATCAGACCCTTATCGAGATACTCAGCGATGCTAGCAACGGCAGTCAGGTGATCGGCAAAATCCTGGCCATCACTGCCATAAGTGCTGAGCAGAAAGAGAAGATGGTGGAAGCGGTACGAAGGGTGCTGCCTGGAATCAAAGCCGCCAATACCCCTCCGTATCGATTATTGTTGGAAGCTGTCGGCCTGCCTGTGCCAGCGGGATACATTGGCAATTCGCCATTCGGCAGAGGGCAAGGACAACACCAAAACGGATGGCAACAAGCACAATCCCAAGTGGGCGCAGGAGGCTATGCGGGTCAAAACTACTATCCGTACCACCAACCAATGGCGATCTCACCCGGAGGCTATGGACAAGCCGGCAGTAATCTCTCCCCATTGTTGATCCCGCAAAACATGCCTCTGGGACAATCAATGCGAGGTGGAAGTCCCAATTTGAACGGTCATGGAGCAGGCAACCATTCACCTAGGACTCCTGTCCCAGGACGCAGGGATAGGATGTCGACTGCTGGGAACATGCTTAGTCCAGGTTCGGACCCTTTCAACCCGGTGAGTAGTGGCTACTCTGTTCGTCAGCGCTGCAGGTCGTCAGATGCGGCTCGTCACGGTGTCCTTTGTACCGATTGGTGTTTCGTGATACTGATCTGTGTCATCGTTTGCAGTTCGCCTCGCCGTCTGTCGACCTGCCATATGCTCAACAAGCGACTATGCGTTTGGGCTCGGCACTCGCTCAGCCGCCGGTGACCTTCGAGCAACAGCCTAATATCGGCGGATTGGGGATCATGGCGCAGCAAGCTCCGGGACATGGACTATACTATGGGCAGGTGAGTGGTTGCGCAGCAGTCACAGCTCCATGGTCTTCGTGGAGGATGGATCTCTTTCTCGTGGTTATATAAAGGCGTTGACTGACTTTCGGATCGCAGCGCCCCGTCTATGGCCAATCAGGCTATCAATGAATCGCTACGAGCGCGATGTGACGCTTCCATCCATAATCCCTTCTCGCCCGGAGCGAGCAACGCGCATACGAACTATAGACGAATCATTCAACGCTGTTCACAACAACGACAAGAAAAATCAAAATACGAATCCTACGAAATCAGCAAAAGAAGCCAAAAGAAGCCAAACTCCATTCAAACCTTTTACATGTGTATATATTTGGAACCAAAATTAAAAGTCGACATAGAGATGTCAGCGTACGTTAGAGTAGCAAAGATGGTGTGTGAGCGAGCGAGCGAGCGAGCACGGTGCTGGTGGAGGTGGAAGTAATCGATCGGTAGGAAACGATCGGGTTCATAATATCATCAAATACGCTGCACTGCATTGCTATCGTTTCCGAAAACATATTGAAGGTGCAATGACATACATGTATAGTCTTGTGCTCTACGCGAGGTCTATCGTCTGTTCGAGCTACTAACACTGGTGCAGATTCAATCGAGGTCCGGCAGTGCACTTTTGATGATCGAGCTTGAGATCGCGCTATCGCCGCCAAAGCATCTTCTCCAACACCAGAGCTACCGGTGCTCCAGCATCCGGAGTCGCGCATGAATAGTCGTATCGGGCACCATGAGCCGTAAAGACCGCATTGTAGTGCAATACAATAGCAACGACTATACCGAGATGCCACAACTAACAACGGCGTCAAGGCATCAGCGCAACTCCCTTCTCGCCTTGTCGCCTTGTCGCCTTGTCGCCTTCTCGCCTACGCGCAAGTTGTGCGCGGGCCACGCTATACGATACGCATATAGGCAGATGGTCGAGTACTCAAGTACTCACCTGATGGCTCGCGCCCCATAGGTCGAACTTTCCCGGCCAGACGCACTCGGGGAAATGGAAAGCGTAGAATATCAGACCCGTTATATAGGCCGAAATCGATACCCCAAATGGTGCTGAAAGCGCGCGATCGTCAGTAAAGCTTCACGCGAGTCCGTGATTGCCAGTAGCAAGAGCCGAGAGAGCACTGTACTCACCCAGAAAGGTGAAAGCCTTTGTCCAGCCGTAGAGGTAGAACATGTGGGCCATAGGCGCGAACATTGCAAAGCACAAAAACAGGAAAAAGGCAATTCGGTATTTCTACGCAAGTCAAACATGGGTTTAGTCGTGACTCTTGGTGCCAGCGAGCACAGCAGTAACGCCCGATCAGCTCACCTTGTTCCGTCGCTCGTTGAACCATTTCTGGAAAGGCAAGGTCGAGCCTAATATACCACAAGCGAAGTTGATGCCGCAGTAGAACAGCACTGTGCGCGGATGGCAGTAGAAGCCGTCGTACACTACTGTCCCGAACGACGCGGCGATGAGCCCTATCGCGCAAAGAAGAACGAGTGATCAGTCGATGATCAGCGGAGCCCTCGCTGTGCACATGACTACCTCGATTGCTCACAGGATATTCCAACATCTGTGAAGATGGTGAGCCACACATGATCAGCGACTCTGATAACATCACCAGAAACGGACAGCACGCACAGTCAACACACGCGCCCCACTCGAACCAGCGTCTTGCAGCGCACCCGCTCAACACATGCCACCCGGCCGAAGAACTGAGGCACGACACCGCCGCCACGAGGTAGAGGACGATGATGGTAGTGTCGAGGAAATGGGCATTGGGCAAGGGGGTTTTGTAGATGATGAGCTGTGTACCGCACCGTTAGTCATGGTTGCGCCGTGCATAAGAAGGGGACAGCTTTAAAGTCTCGTCGAGAAGATGTCACGACTCACTGGGATGATAAGGAGGATTATGATAGTGGGGACCAAGTGCGAATGGATGTTGACTGTTCGCGAGTCAGCATATCGCCGCGCACGTCTATGCCTGGGAGGACTACGTACTAGTTTCGTTGTGGACAGAAAAGGCGGATTTGATCAGCGGGACAGGGCCAGTCTTGAGGTGCAGGGGAATGAAGCGGCTGACAAGCACACGCTCCAGTGTCAGCCGAGTTCGATTGAGAGACGCGCGAATGAAAGACAGACTCACTATCCAGAGATGATATGTTCGTTATTGCGCCAGACGAAGGGTAGATCATCATACTGTATCAAACGTGTTCCATCGTTTGACCGTTTCAGAGCTTCTTGGACGGACGGGCCGAGCTTGCTGGGCTTCGCAGCTGCCTGCGTGAGCTTGGTGTCTGCTAAGTCGGGATGGTCCTCAATGAATGCCTGGTCTTCGTCGACATCCTTTCCGTGGTCCGCGTCGTCGGATATGGGACCAGCATTGAAGTCGCCCGAATCTGACTCTGCGTCGTCCTCCTCGTCTGACGAAAGGAATGTATGGGTCGCAGGCGCAGTTTTCGCTCGTTGCATCTTGACCGGACGCCTGAATCCGAGCGTGGGGAGCGACTGCGCGCCGAGCGATTTGGACCTCACGGCGCGTCGCCGACTGGCGTAAGCCTGGGCAGAAGCAGGTGTGCGATTCGGGAACAGGTATTCCGGCTCGTCCTCATCTTCCTCTTCCCCCGCGCGTGTCCTCTCCAGGGAGACAGAGCGAGCGCGAGTCATCCCCGGTCGCCCGGACAAGAAGGGGGCGTCGGGACTCATCGCCTCGTCCTGTTCTTCCCAGCCCAATCGTTCCCAGCCTTCCCACTCGTCCGAGGGCAACATAGCATGCACAAGCTCAATCATCCTCTTCCGCGCCCGCTCCACGCCCACGCCCCGATCACCATGCGCATAAGCGCCATACACTCCTGCGCGCACATCGCTGAGCTTCGCTCGGCCCTTGGCCAGATTCTGACCTATGGAAGGGTCGACGGCGGAGAGACGAGACGGTAGACTGCGCAACCATTCGCGACTCGGGATACTGGGGATATGCGGCGCGACGGGCATGTGCACGGATGGCACCGTTATCGAAGGGAGGTAGTTGAGCGCTTCTTCTCGCAGGGCCGACAAGTGCGCGAGGAGCGTGTGGTGCGTTGCGGTGAGTGAAGCGGGATCAGGAGCTGCTCCTGACGCGGACACATTTACTGCGGAGTATGTTGAGGCAGGAGCGGGAGCGGGAGGACGCTGTCGCGGACCACCAGGACGGTACCGCAGAGCGTCGTTCGACGGTCCAGCGACCGACGAGCTTTGTCCAGCCGCAGCACCAGAGCCGGAGCTTGATCCAGAGCCAGGACCAAAGTAATCTTGCGAATCGCCTTCCTCTGAAAAACTCAGGTCCTCTCCTGAGGTAATAGACGTCTCAGGAGAAGTCGCACGTTCCACCTCATCTCCCTCAACATCACCGAGTTTCGACCTCAACGCCAGCTCGATCTCGCCCAAGTAGCCAAGTAATGCCGCGCGAAAATTGGGGATGCCCGGCCGGAAAGTAGGTAAGGTCGGAGTGGACAGGCCGTGCCATGAGCCGGAAGTGGGCGAGGAGGGCAATGATGATGTGGAAGACCCTACTGTGGGTACAGGCTCGTCGTCGGACATGGCGCGTCGGCGCTACTGTCGGGTGAGCTGGTCACGCGGTAACCTGCTTAGCTCTCGCAACGCTCGGTAAGCTGGGCAGTCCTGTATGAAGGACAAAAGTGAGCCGGGAAGAGAATAAACAGAGAGAAACGTCAGAACCGGAAGCCGGATAAACCGGATTGACAAATGCAACGTGTTAGCGTGGCATCCATTGTCATTATTATTGTTCATAGCATCTCTTCATTATCTCATCGTTATCAACAGGTATAGCTGTATGTCGTCAAAAGGTATCAGAGAAACTAGTAAGAGCGAACACGAATATTACAGCGATTGTACTAATCAACCAAGCAACAATCTCACAACAGACTCAATCGAACTCAATCGTTTCGTCAAGGACCAAACCAAACGCCAAAATGAAGACCAATTATACCGTATTCTACCACCGAAGCCAAATCAATAGTCATCATCTTCAGCTCCGGAACGCCTGCCTCCGCGTCGAGCGACCGATGCAGGAGCAGCAACCTTCACTTGTGAAGGCCCATCTTCACCTAGCCCCACTTCAGCATCAGCCTCGTCTCTTCTGATCTTGCGCGCTTGGGCGAAGAAGAGCTGAGCCTCTTTGTCTGGGGATATGTTTTCGATGGAGTATTCGTTGCCTGCGACAATTTTCCAGGCCTCGTCAGCGACTAGTATCTGAAAAGGTCACGACAGTCATACTGACCTCTTGGCACGAGGAATTGAGCACCGGGGGCCATCACGAAGCTCGTGCGATGGACCGAGACTTGCACCGCGCCTTGTATGAGATAGAACACCTAGAAATACGCCGACTGTCAGTCTGTTTTCCGCACGATGACAGATGACGTCAAGCACAAAGTCCAAATTCCAACTCACATAACAATTGTCCTTCGACGGCTTAGCACCCTTGGCCATACCAACGGGGATGTAGACGACGCCTGCGGCCATAAATGCACCCTCGCCAAATACTTTCTGATACTTGAAAGTACCGCCTTTGACCATCTTTGGGTCGAGTAGAGCTTGCGGACACGCGACCTCTGCGGGAGGTGAGGGTGAGTCAGCAATCGAGTATCGCGTTGGGCACTCCAAAGGCCATGGGCTGTATAGTCCAATGTATCTATGAGGATAGTACTCACTTCGATGCACTTCTTGACCTTTTGCGAAATCCATGACGATGCCCGTCGGGTCAGTCTTGGCATCCCAACCTTCTTCAGCTTTATTAGTAGGTTCTTCGCTAGTCGTGGCCCGCTTCTTGCTCCTGCCCCTGGTCCTAGACGCTTTCCGCTTTTCGGCGAAAGACAACGTCTCTTCTTCGGGATACGTGACGACCTCCGCAATGACCGGTAGACCAGGACCGCGCTTGTACTCAAAGTGCTCGTTGCGCCACCATTCCAACGGCGCGAAATGCTGTCGCTGCGAACGACGAGTAGTGAAATTACCGTGGAAACCGTCCTCGTCGTCGCCTTCGGGCCCTGCGTTGCGAATCAGTCAGCTACATCTGCCCCTAACAGGTGTTTTGAGAATGAGACGGTAACTCACCATGGCCTACTTGCGATATCCGCGTTTTCTTCGGTCGGGGGGCAACACTGCCCTCTCTTGGCGCCGCAGATCGTCTAGCCGGCGCAGATCTGGCAGCAGTCTTCCTAGCGGCAGCCTTCGGCCTCGCCACTCTCCTCTTCTTGACGATCGAGTCATCCTGCTCTCCCTCGCTTCCACCTTCTTCTTCAGCTCGCACAGCAGCTTCCTCCATCCCCGCATCATCGTCTTCTTCATCGTAAGGTTCCGCGCCGCCCCCATCCGCCATATCATCTACGAAGCCACTGATGTCGTCTGCGCCCATCCCAATGTCATCGTCTGCGCCTGCATCGTAGTTGAACGAAGGTCCATTATCGTTATCGCTCTGACTGCCTTCGTCGTCGGAGTTGGCAAGACCATCGCCATTGCGCGTCCCGTTGCTCCGCCTGCTAGCGACAGAATACCTGTCTCTTCGGCCTTTCTCCGTCTCGATCCTCTCCTCCTCTTCTTCCTCTTCCTCCTCCTCGTCTTGCACGCCTCTACTCCGGTCATTCGCCTTGCTTTTTCTCGGCGACCGAACAGGCGATTTTCGTTTCCTATTCTGAGTCGTTTGAGTGGGGGATGAACCCTTTTCGGGACTAGCATCGACGACCGCTTGGCTGGCCAGAGCCTCGTCAAGCTCTTCCGGCGTGACGTCTTCCGGTCCACGAGGTGTGCGCAGAGGCGAATCCCTATTAAGGTTCATGCCTCGCAGTCTCGCTCCGGGCGTGGTATGCGTTGGCGATGACCTGTAGTTGACGCCAATGGTGGATTTCCGCTGGGATTGACTTGGCCGTTCGGGCGAAAGGCCATCGTCATCGTCCATGTTTATCGAAGGGGAGGCTGCAGGCAGTCGTGGGCGGGATAACCTGGAAGATGACAGGTCTACGCGCAAAATTCATCAGCTCGGAGTTCACTCTCAGTCCTCCAGGAAGGAGATACGCACTGTCGTCGGTCGGGTAGGACGCGGGGTAGTCAAGACCTATATCACTACTCTCAGTACCATTTCTCACTACATGCCGAGGGAAAAGTGCACTGACCCAGCTCATCCTCGTCAACTAGTAACTCGTCCGCTTCAAGACCCCCCTCATCGTCCAGATCCAACTCGCTCAACCTTCCTCTCCGACCAGGCGCACTAGTAGCGACGGTCAGACTCGTTCTGTCGGTATACCCAGTCATGGGCGTGTCGGCCATCACGGTGCTTCGCCCTCCTGGAGTGCGGGGCGTTTTGGACCCGATGCTCATTATGGAGCGATTATAGTCGATGACGGTTCCGGGTGATCGGAAGAATTCTTCCGGGTCTTCGAAACCGTCCGCGGTCCGCGCGACGTCTTTGGGCATGATGGTGTTGGTTCGCCTGCGTCATCGTTGTAATACGTAGATGCGTGAATGAGCATAGTATATAACAAGATGTGGTGTCCGCAGTAGAGATAGGCCAACGTCAGCAAATGAAATAACCTCAAGTGTATTTGTTGGCATCGCTGTCAATAGGAGACGCAGAAGACGACTCACGTTCCAACACCCTTGGGATCATTGTTGAACGGCACGTATTTCTGCATTCTGGCCTGGCGGCCTGGCGTGATTTGTGACATGGCGGATGACGATGAAGTGGGTTGATTCGACTAAATGCCGTCAAGCCTCCCGCGCGTCTTGCTTTCTCGCAATGCCGATTCTCGAGCACTGGAGCGAGGGTCAGCCGGACTATGCTGCTGAAGTTCCGATCTGATGGTGTGGATGTGAGCGATGGATGCGTGAAGATAAATCAAGATGGTGTATAAGAGCAATGTTGTCGATGTGTAGTCAGATTGTAAACGTATGATTTGTGCCATTGTTGTTGATACTGTACCAGGTGACGAGACCGAGACGCGGGATCAAACTTGACTGTAGTTGTACTTTCAGGGTGAAAGACGCGTGACAGTGGCAAAGGTGGGGAGGATTGTGGCACAATGTCTTTTTGTCCGCTTTTTTTCCCATCTTGCCTTGACGCTTTGGCAACAGCTCATTATCAGCTCGTACATGATGATATTTGTAGGATGCATGACTACGCTATATTTCGGTGCTGTGTAGCGTGCTGCACATGCCCGTATACATCATGCAGAATGTCATAAGATGGTGATGGAATCCACCACGTGCTCGCTCTCAGAGTACCCCAAGATCTGCTCAATATGCGAGCTACAACCAAAGCGTACAGATATCAGCTCCTCACTCTTTCCGTAAAAGACCTATGACGGTCCCGCCTCGAACTCACCTTTTCATTCCCTTGACTCTATCAATCTCGACGCTATTGTACTGCGCCAGACCTTTGCCAATCTCAATTTCTTCCCACTCGTCGCCTGCGCTAGCGATACTGCTTATGGACAGTTTCTCCGTGATGGCGTTCATAGCTGGACTTGGGGGGATGGATCTGCTCAACGGATCCAGCGAGGCGATTGACGATGAGAGGGACATGATCGGTTGTATTAGCGGTGTATCGGGTACACTCGTCCCCGACTGATTGGAAGTTGAGCCCAGATGACGCAGGGCAGGCGAGGCTAACGTCGTCAATGAGTGAGGGTGCGTGCTGCTCCCTGCACTCTGCTCGCTGTGTGCGGTAGTAGGGCTAGGCGGTCCGGAATCGTCGACTGAGCCGCGCGATGTTTTGAGATCGGATATTCGTCCTTTCCGCCTTCGCACAACTAGTCGGACAGCTTGATGACTCGCGAATGGCCCATCGACCCGGACGACCCCAGCAGGCAATAGTCGACCACCACTCTCTTTCCGCATTATCGCTCGATGCGCTCCCTCATCAATGACTATCGTTCCTGCCGCATGCAACCCATGTGCAATCCACCATTTCCGACTGCGTAGGGTCAGCCCGGCTCTCGCTCTCATTGACTCAATCGCCACGGAAGTAGGTGAAACTCACTCTTTCAGCGCAACTTCTCGTCGGAGGAACCTCGTGCACAGAGGTCCCTCTTCTAAATCCGGTGTTTCTGCTACTTCTCGACTGGGCCCGATCCCATTCCCGATGACATGATATATATCAGACACTTTCGCAGAGTGCATGACGACAGTAGTCGTTCCCGCAGCCGTAGCCAACTCCGCAGCAATGAGCTTCGTTGACATCCCGCCTGTACCCAGTGATGTGCCGAGAGTTGATGTTGACACTAAATTTTGGTTGGTGCTTAGCGACTGCAATCTACCTGCGAACGAGAAGCATACCTTGCTGTCTGACTTTCTCGATGTCTCGTACCACCCTCACAGGCTTCGCATCAGGGTTATTCCGCGGGTTGTCGGTGTATCTGCCACTTTGCATCAGCACCTCCGTGCACGATTCCATGACTACCGTGTGACTTACAAGCACTCGACGTCCGTCAGGAGGAACAAGTAGTCTGCGTGGACTATCGCCGAAGAGATGGCTGATAAGGTATCGTTGTCGCCGAATTTGATTTCCTTCATACAGTCATCAGTCCGGCGTCACTTCATACTTCGCCTCGCCAGCCTTGTAAGTGGTACTAGCACTCACCGACACGGACACGGTATCGTTCTCATTGACGATAGGCACCACGCCCATTTGCAGCAGCTCGGAAAAGGTATTCTGGGCATTCAGGTAACGCGTGCGCTATTTTTCGAGGGTTTACGTTAGAGCTAGATCCTGTGAATAGCATGAACGAACGAGCTTACATCTGATATATCCATTCGCGTGAGAAGAATTTGGGCTATGGGCTGATCCAGCTGAGAGAACAAGTTATCCCATAAAGCTATAAGTCGTCCTTGACCAATCGCTGCGAGCGCCTGTGAGGAGTGTACGTTCAGTTCGATACTCACAGGATAATATCGAGCCGTTCCTATACGAGGGAGTCCGACGAGGATGAAGAGAGAGGTGCTCGGACTCACTTGTTTCTGACTCAAGCCCTTGCCCCGCTCTTTCAGCCCCATCCTCCTCAATCCAACGCCAATAGCGCCAGAAGAGACCAGCACGACCCGATGACCCTGCGCTCGAAGTTGGACGACGGTCTCTACTATTGACGATAAAAGTTGAAGGTGGGGCAGGAAAGGGTACGTCGTTGAGACTATTGATGATGTGCCTATTCGCCAGTATACTGTCAGCCAATGCTAGGTGTGCTTCATACACTAGTAATCATAGAACGGGCGTTGGTCCTTGAAGGGGAGTAAGGGGAGTGTGATGAATACACTTACCGAGCTTGATCACGATGGTGAGCGGCGTCATCTTGCTCTTGGACTATGGCAATGGCACACATGTTCGCATGAGCAACTTCACACTCACACCTAATCACCGGTGATGAACCAACAGAACTCACCGCCATTTTGTTGTATCCTTCCGCCAATTCCTAAGACCGTCTCGTGAGATACAGGTAGCTCGAGTGTTCTCGCGCCTGGAAGTGTCGACCCTGCCCAACTGAATTCGTGGATTATTGTCGGACTCCGTCACTGCGCCGACGACGAGTGACCTAGCGCTGCGACTGACGTGGTATCGATGTTGGATCGTGCTGGTTTCATAAAGGTAATACTCATTCTATGAGCGGACCGGGTCCCCGAAAACCGAAATCACCTCGACTACTTCCCGTGCAGTGTGGAAAAACCGAGTCGAGCAGTTTATCGTGACATCACAACTTTCTCTTTCTCGGTCTCATTATAGGCACTTCTGAGCTTGTATGCGATATTGCTTATATTGGTTGCGTGCACGGCGATTCACCCGTGTGAATATGGCAAGTCGACCGAGTGCGATCATGCCGGTCGGACCATCGGCTGTTTTGTTGCATATTGACCTTTTGGATGTTCTTGCACGCGTCCTGCTATTGACTCCCATACAAGAGGGAGTGCGTACACAAACAAAGGTGGGCAGACCAATTAAGCAATGGTTGTTGCGAGGACGTAGCTCAGGAGACGTGCGGGGCATTGTGTTGGCTTGTACGAGGCGATCAGCCCCCGGTGGGAGACTGCTCAATTCCTCTTCCCAGTTTGATCGAAGCTGGAGTAGCTGGAGCGCTGGCGGAGGTGAGACTGATTTGCGCCTGCGCCTGCGGCTACTGATGCAATTATGTGATAGCTCCCGACATGGCTCTTGGTCTACCAATCAAAGACTAGGCCGATCGCACTTGCTCTCCCTCGTTCCTACCTGGCTCTTCCCTTCTGCTCAGGGATCGATCACACAGATACTACTATAACAACCACGAGCTGCTCTTACCGGCGGCTTCATCTCTTCTACCATGTCATGCAGCAACAGAGATTCCCGGATGAAAATCACTAAGACTGTGTCGCGCCACGAAGACGAAGCGAGGTGCGGAGATTCCGGAAAACCCGCACAGCCTAAAACGGGTTTATGCCGCCGGCTGAGGTCGTAGGAATTCATGACCTCACAACGTCACGAGGCATGCTCGATTGCTCGTCGGAACTAGATCAGGATACATGTGTGTCCGGCCCCCGAGGGGCATAAGTGGAGGGACTCGATGCATGACACAGTTCACATGAGAGCATGTGCTTCACCAGAGTCAACGTCGTCAGCCACGCGACAGAGTGAACGGCGAGACACGAGTGCCATTACGACGCACGTACTGTCCTCGGCGAGGTCTGACTGAAGTACGTGATCACGAGTGTAATGAGTGTAATCCAAGCCAAGGCCATGCATAGGTGGTTCATGCATTGATTGCGGCAGAGCACTGTTGCCCACCAGAGCAGTGCGGCACCAAATCGGCAGTGGCAGTGAACACGATCTCAGGCACGTGGCTTGGGGGGCGAAATAAATTGCGCCCTGACGTCACTACAGTACTTGCCGAGGAGTTCCAGCTCGCTTGCAGCCCCTCGGCTCTAGCCGGAAGCAGCAAAGCCTCCCCTTTCCACCCTTCCTCATTCCCTCCCTCCGCCCTCGTCCGCTCCCTACTCGGGGCACGGGGCACTGCCCAGACTAGGTGTCCCGCGGGAACTAGTAGCGGCAACGAGGGGCTTTGAGGGTGAACCCATAGCCCAGTGTTTCCCATTGCAGCCAAGATCAAGATCCGAGATCCGGTGACCCCCGGCCTCCACGGCCCATTTGCCTTAGCATTTGCCTTAGCTTGATTCACTTGGCGCACGCAACGCGAAAGAGAAAAAAACATGCGCACTCTCACGGCCTCCTTCTCGTCTCCAAGGACTACTTAAGCTTCACTCTGGTCTGCTGACTGTTCAATTGTACATCATCGACGTCACCCATCCTTCGCGAAATCAATCCACCTAGATAACTCGTACCGCAGATACGATACATCATCTGTCTTCCTCACTTGTCCTGTTCGCATAACCACAGAACAAAACGGTGATACACACTCAGCAATCCTCTTAAGCTTCACCTACCCTCTTATACTCCAGTACAAACAACAACATGGGCGGCGGTGCAGCAGGCGGAGGCGACTTTGACGCCCTTCTTGCCAACCAGCAGAACCAAGGCTGGCGCGGGCTGTTCAAGAACGGACGATGCTTGGGTCTGGCCCTCTTCGCCTCTCTTGGTGGTGTGCTCTACGGCTACAACCAGGTGCGCTATACCTCACTTCGCAAACGGCTGCTGAAGAAGTACTGATCATATGTGGCGTTGATTTTGTTGCAGGGTGTCTTCGGCCAAGTTCAAGTCATGTCCAGCTTTGAGCAGCGCTACCTTGCTACTGTGTGTTATCCACTATCGTCGAAAATACCAGAATGAGCTGACCATCACGCTCAGTTGACGAACTCGGACACCAAGGGTCTTCTGACTGCCATTCTCGAATTGGGTGCCTTCGTCGGTGCTCTCATCGCTGGTCCCCTTGCCGATAAATATTCTCGTAAAGTGAGTGGACAACTACCCCGGACCACGATTGCCTACAGGCCACTGATCAAATCTCTTACAGTACTCGATTTCCGCCTGGTGTGTTATTTTCATGATTGGCGTCGCTATTCAAGTTGGCGCCAACGCCAACGTCGATTGTATCTACGGTGCGCCACTTCCAACTCCTTCACAGAAATGTCTTGCTGACCTGTATGACACTCGCAGCTGGTCGATGGTTTGCGGGTATGGGTGTCGGCGCACTGTCCATGCTTGTGCCCATGTTCAACGCCGAGCTCGCACCCCCCGGTATCCGAGGCTCGCTCGTCGCTCTGCAACAGCTCGCCATCACTTGTAAGTGTCGCCCCACCCCCACCGATCAGCGAAAGCGCTCCATTCCATGCCCCCCTTTTTCGGAAAAACCCAGAAACGGGGCTTGCACGCTAACCCCAAATCCACTTGTTTGCGCTGCAGTCGGTATCCTGATCTCTTATTGGATCGCTTATGGAACCAACTGTGAGTTTCTCATTTTTCATGAGTTTGCACAGGAAAACAACGACTATTCAGGGTCCAAAAACTCGCTTATGCCGCCGGCACTTGCTGATTAACCCTCGATTCATTTAGACATTGGCGGTACCACTTACCCTGGACAAAGCAATGCCGCGTGGCGACTGCCTTTGGGCTTGCAACTCGTTCCCGGTCTCGTCCTCTGCGTCGGCGCCATCTTCCTGCCTTTCTCCCCTCGATGGCTCATGCTTAAAGGTAAGCGTCGCCCGGTGACTAGGTAGCCGGTACAATCAGAATGTGGCACTGACCGCTGCGTTCTACACAGGCCGAGAGGAGGAATGCCTTGTCAACCTGGCGAAGCTCCGAAACATGCCCGAGGACTCGCCCGAGGTGCAATACGAGTTCCGTGCGCTTCAAGCTGAACGACTGGTCGAGCGCGAGGCCGCCAAGGAACGATACGGTCAGGAGGATGTCAACTTCCGCGTCACCATGGCCGAGTACAAGAGATTGTTCACCACCAAGCCCCTCTTGCACAGGTTGATGCTTGGTGCCGGTGCCCAGGCGTTGCAGCAGTGGACTGGGTGCGTGGAGATATATTCATCGATGCTTGGAAGGTGCTGACATGTGGGCATGACAGTATCAATGCTATTATCTATTACGCGCCTACTATCTTCGCCCAAATCGGCTTGGAGGGCGGCACGATCGGTCTGCTTGCTACCGGTGTCGTCGGTATCGTCAACTTTGTCTTCACCATTCCCGCTGTCCTGTTTGTTGACAACGTACGTGCAGTCTCTCTTCAGATGAGATCACGTGCTGATAGTGCTTCGAACAGTTCGGCCGAAAGCCTATTCTCGCTTGGGGCGAAGCCAACATGGCCATTTCCCACGCTGTTGTCGCTGCCATCATAGCGGTGTACGGGAACAGCTTCCCCACTCACAAGGCTGCAGGCAACGGAGCTGTCTTCATGATATACTGGTATATTGCGAATTTCGCAGTGACCTGGGGCCCGCTGGCGTGGGTCGTCTCCGCTGAGGTCTTCCCGCTCGATATGCGCGCCAAGGGAATGTCCATCTCTTCATCCGTCAACTGGATCGTGAGTCGCTTATGCACCTGGTCAATTTTATATGACAGTGGTATAGCGGCTGATCTCGGCTTGTGCTCGTGCAGATGAACTTCACCGTCGCCATGGTCACCCCGCATATGATCGAAAATATCACCTATAAGACCTACATCGTCTTCATGGTGTTCTGTCTTGTTGGACTTCTCTACGCCGTCTTCCTCCTTCCGGAACTCAAGGGCAAATCGTTAGAGGAGGTAGACGCGATCTTCCGCGACTCGTCCGGTGCCGAGGACAGGGCTCGCCGTGAGCGCGTCGCCAAGCAGATCGGACTGGACAAGGTCGCTCAGGACGTCAAGCACAAGGAGAGGGCTGAGGGTTCCACCAACGTCGAGCACATGGCGTAGGCGGCGTCGCAGTCGTAGTCGTTCCACCTGCTGTGCCCCGTGTCTTATGATCAGCTACTGTTGATCTGACTCGAGGTGCAAGGAGCGGAGAGGAGCGGTCAATCAATCGATATAATCCTTGACGTGACCGGGTCGGAAGAAGGAGACTCAATCGCTCGAATCATATACTACTCATTTATTTTTCGTTTCATTTCGCACTCATAGTACGTTTTGCGTCTGTGTAGACATAATCATCACTATTCTTTAGCCATCTGCAGATGTATGGTTTAGCATTGCAAGCTGGATCGGCTGACGACTGGTACATGTCCCGAGGAGACTTAGACGAAGAGGTACTCACCCGCTCGAGTGACCGCCACACTGCCATGTTTTGCTCGCTACAATGTTTTGACCTCCACATCTCGTTTCCGCTCTGCGGTATCCCGATTCCTACGAAGTGTATCAAGTCTATAATGTCTAGGTGTACAAATCACTGTCAACGATCGCAAAGCCGAGCCAATATCAGGCTACCACCGTCATTCTCCTGCAGAGCTTGGAATTGGATTGGATAGAATAGGAAACGGAGCTCCTAAGCGCCGACGGATTAGTCATCGACCGAGCGACACTCGATACTTTGGAGGTGTCGATAGATCGGTAGATCGACATGTCCGAGTCAACTGTGGCTCGCGATAAAGAGCTGTGCGTGTTGCCTATCAAGCCTTTTGCAGCCTGAAATCAGCTGTGCTACCAAGTAGCATTGTACGTGCTGATCCTTTTGCCTTTTGTCGTATCTGAATCAGGCGGAAGATCCGATCTTGGCTCAATAAGCGTCCCGATCTCTTACTTGGTGAGTCGTGCTCGCAGTCGCCCCGCCGTCTATCAGCTTGCTTCCCGCTCAACAAATACAGCACTACTGTATGACTGCAAGTCATAAAAAATTAAAACTTGACATTGCGTTCTTGTATCAGCCATAGCAAAGCGACACACATCCAATTCGGTCCTATCGACCTCATCCCCCTCCACAAACCTTCGTCTATCCGTACCGCCCAATAGCCCATCCCTCTCCACATTGAGAATAAACATATCGACTCGACCCAGAGGGGTGGAAGTCGATATCCCCCTCTCACCGTTGCCTGGGGGCACGAAAGAGGTGCGGGAGGTCATTGAGAGGATGGGCCGAGAGGCGCTGGGGCATTTCAACGTTGTGCGTCAATACTTCCACTTTTTTTCCTTCCTCTATCCAATCGCCGCGATAGGAGTAAATACTGATAGCCCTATCTACTCACTTCGTCAATTCACTACTTAATCGCGTGATTGCTTGATCACTCGGTGACTCTATTGCTCGATTACTCGACGCAGCCGGCCAACCCCAAAATCACCACTTTCCTCTTACCCCGCCTAACCCTCGCCCTCGGCCCGGTGATAGGCATATCAGCACTCCTCTTCTTACTGCTCTCGCCGGCCGATAACGCCCTGGCAAATCAAGGACGAGCGCTCGTGCATCAGTATATAGGCAAATGGATCATTCCCGCTGCAGCGTGGCTTGCTGCGTCTACTGTGAGTATTCGAGTCGTCGTCGTATCACTTATATTTGTATCGGTGTAATGCTGAGTTTGTCAATCGTTTATCTGGTACCGTTTATCGGGATGTAGCATTTCGTCATCGAGCCGTTCATCTGTTTGCAAAGACTGTATCGACATAGCGTCCCCGTCGTTCCTAGCGTGAGTCATCACACGTCCTGGTTCTAGCCAGATTTCAGTCGCTCTTGCCATTCAAGGTCTGCTGACTGACTGACTGATTTATACCTCGCATAGCTGCTGTACCTCCTCACTGTCGTGGCGATAGGATATGGTGGGCTCGAAGCGCTCGATCGGGCTGGTGAGTCGCCCTCTATCCTTTTGCGCCTCTAGCGTCTCTTGCCTCTCGTACCCCTCGATCATCGCTGCACTCCCCTCACTTCGCCTCCTCTACTCGATGAGCACTGCATATATTGTCGATGAAGCATGCGGAAGCTGACTCGACTTGGCTCTGTAGTCGTACAAGAACGCGTGAACCTATTGCACTCCAAGACGGATTCGAAGAAATCACAATAATCGCTAGGAGACTTGCCGCAACTCAGTTTACGAGCTGTATCCATTTTGATCATTATCACGATACTCGCTATCCACATATGCTCCCCCTGCATAAATGCATGACATCTATAATACAGCCTGTACCCTCATAATTGCTCGAACGGATTGTAATCGCATGCATATAGATCGATAATACGACTTATCTCCTGATCATCCTATGCGTAATGCATGTTCGCTCCCAGATCGAAACCCGTGTCCAGAACCAGAACCGCCATCGTCATCGTCCACCAATAGTCCGTGCAATCGCGAGACCCGTCGAGGCCGCCCCCGCCAACGCCGCCCACGCGCAGGGCTACTCATACAGCGTATCCAAGAAAGTCTCCGCGAGCTTAGCCACCACGTGCGGACCAGCACTAGTTTGCCCGAGACCTACACCGTATACAAAACTCTCAGCTTCGTCCATACATGCTTCTCCTCCACACGACGATGCGGATGTACGGTGGGGAAGAATGAGAGATAGAGAGATAGAGAGACAGACGTACCGTACAGCGCGACCATATCGCCCTCGCTCCCTTTCTCGCTCTTTGTGGTCTTGACTTCGTCCACTACCGCCGCTAGATCCTGCACGAGCGTATCGACGTTCTTCGCTGTTAGTCTCTACAAGCAATAAAGCAAAAGGGTGGTCAGCTTGCATATTCTCTTTTCGAGCTATGAAGCTGCGAAGCTGCCGAGCTGCCAGAAAGGCTGATACGTTGCAGGTGTATGTTTGGTGGGAGGGACATACCGTGAAAGCCATATGAAGCCCCGGCATATCACCAGCAATAGCACTGAGATGCCACCCCCTCTTCCCCATCTTGTCCCCGATAGCATAGATGTTCAAAGACCGACTACCAAACGCCACCACGGACGCCTTCGGGTCTCCGAGTACGAACAGGTCGTCCGCGAATCGCGTTTTGAGCTCGGTGATGAAGCTTCTCGCGGCCGATACGATCTGACGACATGATTCGGTGTAACCGCTGTTTCGCAAGATAGCATCATCAATTCCAGTTTCTGCAAGGACGAAGGATTGTCGATCTTTGATGAAAGAAGATAACTCACTCCGAGCCGACGTAGTTGAGCACAGCCCATGCTCCCGCAAGGACAGACCCGGGCCTGAAGAAGGGGTCAGTTCGTAGCTCGTTTCACGGGAGGTGAGCTACATACCGCGAACCAGCCATTGAGGGACTGGCGTAAACGCCGCCGGCCCAATCGGTCATGACGTAGTATTGGAACCGTCGCAACTCGGCAGATCGATACATGATGACCGACGAACCTGCATCAACTTGTGAGCGATAGGTCATTTGGCATGCGACTGATGACTCGGCACTCACCCTTGGGACAGAAAGCGTACTTGTGCTACGAAGGGGTCTTAATCAGCGCACAGGCAAGAAGAGAGAAGAATAGCTCTCACCGTATCGCAACTGATACTGGTGACTCCGTTGACCCTGAAATCGAATGGTTCGACCCCATCGCCGAAGCCAGCCTTGTCCAAGAAGGGCATGATGAAGGATCCCAAGCAGCAGTCAACGTGAAGACCGATCTTGTAGCGTTTTGCCAGCACACCCAGCGCGGGTATAGGGTCCTGCTCACGCCGCATGTCAGGAGGTGCTTGGTTATGAGCCCATCATACGTACGATAGCTCCGTCTGGGAAATTTGGCGCGGAACCGACAAGCATAATGGTATTAGGGTTTCTGCACGATATCCATGTGTCAGCTGTAAGCAGGTTATAAGTGGGGTATGCGTACATTGCCCGCTTCATAGCTTTGACATCGGCCTTGCGAGTGATGGGGTCTACAGGGATGACCCAAAGCTTGATACCGAAGTACTGCGACGCTTTCCAGAATGCTGCGTGGGCAGATGCAGGAATGACCCTATCGCAGAAGAGCTGGTCAGCGGCAAAATTCGAAGTTACGTATGCTACAGCTCACATCTCCGGCGCGGTGATGTTCTTCGTTGCTCGGGCCCAGTCGCGGTGCGTCTTGACGGCCATGACGATCGACTCGGTACCGCCCGAAGTAGCTGGAAGCGCATGATGAGCATCGGCCGTGATATATGGAGGGGATTGAAGACTCACTCGTGCCTGCGCCATCAGGAGCATTGTAGCTATGAAGTAATCATTCATGGTTAGATTCACGACGATTTGACATGGAAGCGACGTACAGGTTCAGACACATGCTGACTATCTCACTCTCCATCTTTCTGACACCCGGGAAGACGTCGGGGTGCAAGGGGTTGGACACGATGAACCTCGACATGGCCTCAGTGATGACGGCGTTGAGTTCCTCTCCGCCCTGCGTAACGTCATCAGCTATTGTGTTCCCGTCATATTGTCAGGCGAGAGGGAAAGGAGCAGCTGACGTGGTATACAGCCCCGCTGACTCGGCCTTCGTCAACGTCCCCTCGCTCGAGTTTCTTCAAGTTGTCCCATTCGCTCTGCAGCCATTCCTTACTCCTCCCCTGCGCAGGTAATGATCTGACACTGGTAAGTATCACGCCATCGGGATACTTGGTGGGCGCCAATTTATCGCGCAGCTGACCCCGCGCTTTGGCGAGTTCCGATGAGATCTGGGCGCGAGACGACGGTAGCGACAGGATCACATTCACGACGATCTATCAGTGGTAGTTGATCAGCTATCAACCACGAATTTGTCACAAGAAGTCACGCTACGACGTACTGATTTGATGTAGTTCTGGATCGCCAAGAACGTCCCTCCAAGGCCCTTGGCATAGAGATACCTGTAACTTGGAATAAGGACGAATCGGATCAACCGATATAACAGGGCCAAGCGCGCCAGCAACTGGATGCGCTGGAGGATGGGCTCTGCCCGCAATCGCGCCCGCTGGACAGTGAGCGGCGCTACGAGAGGCATCGTGCTTGCTTGCTGCTCTGCAACCAGTTCGAAGATGAAAGAGGAGGATCTCGATTCTGAGTGTAGACAACGAAGTCGCCGTCAAGTAGGGTGGCCAATTCCTCGTCTTACACTCACAACATGCGTGGTCGTTAAGTACGAGTAGTAATGTCACGTGTGTTGTTGAGGCACTTTATATTGCCGTGCCTGATCGGTTGACTGTGCGATGATGACACCCGGTAAATACGCTGCACCGATTGAATGAGTTACGAGTACTCGTCTAATGTTGACTCTCGAGACTAACTCCCTCTCTCCAGCTTATACTAGGACACAGAAACCGGCTCAAAATGCCAGAGCTCCCAGGTCAGCTTCCGTGCTGTGTTGCTCGCCAGTCGCAATTGACAGAAGCTGATCAGCTGATTTGCAGAGGTCGAAAGAGCTCGCAAGCTCATCGAGGAGGCGTGCAAAGGCTACAAGATCAAAGCTGTCGACGCGACAGAGGACAAGATCGTCTACACAGGAGGAACAGACCACAATGCTTTTGTACGTAAAGCTTTGCTTCTCTGCCCCATCTCGGTTGTACAGTTACTGAGCCCGTGTACAGGCGAAAGAGATTACGGGCCGTACCATCACCGGCTGCGAGCGAAAGGGCAAGACGTGAGCTTTTAAGACCCAAGCTCGCTCAGAATAAGTAAGGGCGTGGACAAAGGCTGACCCCCCGATCCCGCGCAGTTTCTGGATGACCCTCTCTGGTAAAGGCCGGTTCCCGGTTATGCACTTTGGCATGACGGGCATGATCCAGCTCAAAGGGCAGGAACCTACGTGGTATCGCCGTAAACCCAGGGAGAGCCCCAATGTTTGGCCTCCGAGAGTGAGCCCTGTGCTCCCTCAGTCTACTCTGCCTGGCTAACCAGTATACCACGATCACAGTTCTACAAATTGTAAGTGAGACCCTATCACGATACAGACAAGATCTGACTTGACCGCAGCGTCCTCAAGCTCGATCCGCAGCCTGGCTCTGTATCCGACGAACCCCGCGAACTCGCTTTCCTCGATGGTCAGTCAGGCTCCTCACACGTTCACAGGAAGAATTACGGAAGCTCACATATATACCATTCAGGCCGAAGACTAGGCAGATTACGACTGCTTCCAGACCCTGTTACAGATCACCCGCCTGTATCAGCTCTCGGCTTTGACCCTGTTCTGGCTCATCCGTCCTTGGAAGAGTTCAAAGAGCTGATCGCAAAGAAGAAGGGGACGACGAAAAGTATGATCATGGATCAGGCGTTTAGCGCTGGAGTGGGCAACGTGAGTTCGGTCACCTCAAATTGTGCTCTGTCAGTAGTACTGACTTGTTTGACGGTCGATATCGCAGTGGGTGGCAGATGAGTGCGTCATTCTGTTCCCCGAACGAGCCAGACGAGCGAGCTAGAGTGCACGATAGCTGATCCCAGCGACTCACGCAGAGTACTCTACCAAGCCCGCATACACCCAGCATGTCCCGTCCCGGCCCTGTCTGAGCAAAATGTCAAAGACCTGCATCACCAACTCCGCCAAGTCCCGCTCACCGCAGTAGGCGTGAACGCCGATTCGAAGCAGTTCCCTGAAGATTGGTTGTTCCGCTGGAGGTGGGGTAAGGGCGCTAAGCAGAATAAGGGGGCGGCGAAGAAGCGCAAAGCGGCCGCAGAGGTTGGAGAGGACGAAGAGACCGGTGGGGAGGATATCAAGCCGAAAAACAAGCAGTTCTTGGCTCTGGTACGTCCAAGCGCTTCAAGTGGCTTCCTGGGGCGCTTTGCCATTGCTGATGTGACGTGGCACTGCAGCCGAATGGCTCACCGGCGACAATCAGTTTCATCGAAGTGGGCGGCAGAACCACAGCTGTTGTGGAAGAGCTGCAGAAGATGCCTGATGGAGTCGAAATCAAGCCCAAGATCAGTAAAGGTGGTAAAGGCAGCCAGAGCAAGAAGCGAGCCAAGAGCGAAGATGATAGTGATCACTCTGTCAGTACTCTGCGGCCATGTGTTCGCAATCATAGCCACATGCTGACTTGTGCGTCTATCAGGACGGAGGACAGAGCTCGTCTGCTCTAAGTCAGAGTAGCGAAGACGTCAAGCCTGCCAAAGTGACTACTTCCCGACAGAAAGCTGCTGCTAGTGCTGCTGCTGCCAAGGGCCGGAAGATCAAGTCTGAGCCCGAGGTCAAAGTCGAGGATGACCTGCCAGTGCCCGTACGCAAGGTATGTGCTGCGACCACCACTTCATCATTCACCATGAGCTGATAATGCAAGATCTCATCAATGTCCTCTACCCTTCGGCATCTCCCGTTTCTGACGTACGCCCGTCTCGACCAATCGATCACAGGCGCGCAAATCATCCGCGACCGATACTCCTTCAAAACGGAAGTCGGGCGGCAGACAATCCGCCGCTTCCATTACTGCGGATCTCATCCCGAAGCAAGAGCCAGGATCAGTCACGCGTGGCAGACCGCAGCGCTCAAACGGACGGAAAGGTGGGACTGGCAAAGCGCAGCGAGGTCGTTCGGCAGAGTCGTCCGATTTGTCTGATGCGCCTGAATGATTCCGTACGAGTATAGACGGAAGCAGGGCATGACATTGGCATGCAGGGGTCGGTAGCATGATGCATATCGTCGAGCGCCACGGATCAGTTGGTCACTGGTCGGCTAGTGAAAGATGACGTGGTGCTGCTAGTTCTATCTATGCCACAATCGCGACTGAGTCGCATGAGACAACTTTGAGACTGAAGATAGGAGATGAGCTGAAAATGCTCAAAATAGCTCATAGTGAGACACCGGGCGTGGGATAAAATGGGATAAAATGGGATGGGGGAGAAGAATTGATCCCGTTATTGGTAGTTGTGCTGGAGTAGAAGTGGCATTTCATTTTGGGTGAGTGATTGGTGATGACGGATGTCGCAGTAGCAGTTAGTAGCACCATAGCATTTTGTATGAGTATGATCCACTTCCACAATTAGTCACATTCCACATCCACATTCCAATTCCATCCTTTCTTCGTCACTACTATATTCAAGTCTACTTGTTGAGCAGCAGACTACACATCGTCCTTACTTCCTGATCGTACGGCCCGCACTACTCGCAACCCTCGCAAGACCCGCGACGCCCGCATCGATTCGGCAAGATGGTCGCCAATAGCGCTAGTGCGAACCGCAATTTGTAAGTGGAATTGGAATACAAAACCAACACCGCCCCAGCAACGATGCTATGTCTCCGTCAGAAAGCATCGAACCATACTGATTCCTCCTGTTATCCTCCTCACATGCACAATCTTACTTCACGCGACCCCCGACCTGCTCGTCTACTCGTACATATGCATATACACCTACGATAATGACCGGCAGATCGCGCACTATTCGCGTTACTAGTGAGTCTACGCTCAACGTGTCTGTGTCAGCAGTCAGGATGAGCAGCGCTGATGAATACATCCTTTATCCTCTTCCCGTCCTTACCAACGCCTTCCCCAATCCCTCCAAACCCCTTTCGTGCATCTGGCGATCGTCTTTCGACATGTCCGACACTCTTATCCGCCCGTTTTGACTCACCTCTTACCGTGTCTCACTCATCTTGCCAATCAACTTTCACATCTGTCACAATCAATCAATTATCGATACTCTCACGATCCACGCCACGCATCACAGTCGTCGCTGCCGACTCACTTATCAAGCGCGACATCCTTCGACTCCCAGACCCTTTCGCTATCGTCTCAGTAGACTCGGAGCAGATCCACACGACATCAGTCATCAAGCGGACTCTCAACCCCTACTGGAATGAGTGAGTTGATGTTTAGTTTATCAGAATCAAGCGCGTTGGCTGACATCGCTATCGATATCTAGGAACTTTGACATGTGAGCAGTTGTTGCATTGTACTCTGAAGGGGGACCGCTGGAGATGGATGATTGACCAGTCGCTGATCTCCTTCCAGAACCGTCAAAGACTCGTCCATTGTCGCGGTACAGATCTTCGATCAGCGCAAGTTTAAGAGAAAGGTGAGTTTGCTTAATAGCGACGGTAACATCTGGTGCTGATATATCCCCGACAGGACCAAGGGTTCTTGGGTGTTATCAACATCAAGGTCTCCGATGTCATTGACTTGGAGCTTGGAGGGCAGGGTGAGCTAATGCATTAGATGTTTCGCCAGTGCAAAATAGCTTACATATACCTTCGCAGAAATGCTCACCAAGGAGCTGAAGAAGGGATCGGACAACCAAGCTGTGCAGGGCAAACTGATCGTCTACTTGTCGACCCAGACCAACACCCCGATCCAGAATGCCGGACCTGCCGCTTCCGGATCCACCACTATGCTCAACGCCCCAGCCAACGGCTCCGCTCTCTCACTCAACACCGCCGCTGCCAACGCTGCAGCTGGATCCCGCCCCGGCTCGACTCTTCGTCCTGCCAACGCGTCCCCCGAGCCCGAAAGTCCTGCTCGTGAGGCCCCACCTTCCATAACTGCACCTTCAGCTGCCGTACCTTCACCCATCAACGCGGATGCTGCGGCTGCAGTCGCCTCCGGTGCCCCGACTGTCGCGCCAACGACTCAAGCCGCCGCCACTGGTCAGACCGGGACCAACACCACTGCTGGCCACGAATTCGACTCGCACTCGGATCAATTGGGTCCGCTACCCGCAGGATGGGAGAGGCGAATCGATCACCTCGGAAGGCAATACTATGTTGATCACAATACCCGTACGACTACCTGGAACCGACCCAGTGACAACCAGCAATCCAACAGTGCGAACCAGGCGACTTCCACCGGTGAGGCGAGGGCGAGGCACAACCAGCGTACGCTGGCGGACGACATGCTGGACATCCAGCCGCAAGGAACCGGTGCGGCTACCCCTACCAACGGCGGTGCGAACCCAGTAGCTGCTAGCAACGCGACGACTGCTGGTCAGGGACCACTACCTGCTGGCTGGGAGCAGAGATTTACGCCTGAGGGCAGACCATACTTCGTCGATCACAACACCCGTACCACCACATGGGTCGATCCCCGACGACAACAACTACTTCGTGTTATCGCTCCGGGTGCGGGCAACATGTCGGTGCAGCCACAAACGGTCAGCCAACTTGGTCCATTGCCCAGCGGCTGGGAGATGCGTCTCACGTCAACAGCGCGAGTCTACTTCGTGGACCACAACACGAAGACCACAACATGGGACGATCCTCGTCTGCCATCTTCGCTCGACCAGAACGTGCCTCAGTACAAGCGAGACTTCCGACGCAAGCTTATCTACTTCCGATCTCAACCTGCCCTCAGGTCGAACACTGGTCAATGCCACATCAAGGTGTCGCGTGAGAACATCTTCGAGGGCAGTTACACGGAGATTATGAGGCAGACGCCCAACGATCTGAAGAAGCGTTTGATGATCAAGTTCGAGGGCGAAGATGGTCTGGATTACGGAGGTCTATCGAGGTGAGTGAGGCACCGGCATCAATTGGATCGTCACTGACTCTACTTGCAGAGAGTTCTTCTTCCTGTTGTCGCACGAAATGTTCAACCCCTTCTACTGTCTCTTCGAGTACTCTGCCCATGACAACTACACGCTACAGATCAACCCCAACTCTGGTGTCAACCCTGAACATCTCAACTACTTCAAATTCATCGGTCGAGTCGTCGGACTGGGTATCTTCCACCGTCGTTTCCTCGATGCCTACTTCATTGTGTCCTTCTACAAGATGATCTTGAAGAAGAAGATCACCTTGCAAGATCTCGAGAGTGTGGACAGTGGTCTGCATAGAGGTCTCACCTGGATGTTGGAGAACGATATCACCGATGTTATCGAGGACACGTTCTCGATCACCGAAGAGCACTTTGGAGAGGTCGTCACTGTGGACTTGAAGGAGAATGGACGGGACATGGATGTCACACAGTACAACAAGAAGGATTACGTAGAGTGAGTCATCCTATCATCACCTTCACTCGAGATATCCGCTTACACGACTTCCAGCCTTGTCACTGAGTACCGTATCTCCACTCGAGTCAGCGAGCAGTTCGAAGCGTTCATGTCTGGTTTCAACGAGTTGATCCCGCAAGAACTGATCAACGTCTTTGATGAGAGAGAGTTGGAGGTGAGCCCCATCATCATTCAGTCGTCTTTGCTCAAGCTAATGACCTCTTGTGCAGCTCTTGATTGGTGGTATGAGCGAAATCGATACCCAAGACTGGATCAAACACACTGACTACAGGGGATAGTGAGTGTGCGAAAGTGCGTACCAAGCGCGTGTGCTGACTGCTCTCAGCAACCCATCGGACGAAGTCATCGAATGGTTCTGGAAGATCGTTGGCGGTTGGCCAGCGGAGAGGAAGAGTCGACTATTACAATTCTCTACTGGAACCAGTCGAATCCCCGTCGGAGGCTTCCGAGATCTCCAGGGCAGTGACGGACCTCGTCGATTCACCATCGAGAAGGCGGGCGGGCCAGACCAGCTGCCAAAGTCGCACACGTGCTTCAACCGTATCGACCTCCCGCCGTACGCGTCATACGAAGCACTCGAGCAAAAACTTACCATTGCCGTCGAGGAGACTATGGGCTTCGGTGTGGAGTAGACACCTACAACTCGAAACACCACGTCGAGCCCGTCTCGCGACTGTACATCCCCCTTTCTCCCGCGCTGTTGATAAAATACTTTTTAATAGATTTCCCTTCTCTCTCCCCTCTTCCCTCTTACATCGATTTCACCCAGTGTTCCGTTTTCCCCCCTTCCACCTATCCGAGTGGGTGTATTCCGTATAAAGATGGCGAACAGCCGTTCGTCCAGTGTCCAGTGTCCAAGAGTTATGTGTTACGTGATGGTATATGGTATATGGTCTTCGGCAGGAGGGTATACGGATAGGTACAGATACGTCCAGAATGCATCTCTAGTGTTTAGCAGTGTTGTCCAAAATCGGTGTTGCAACCACACCAAGTGCACAGCGGGCGTTCGCGCATCCAAGTCTGAATGTCTATCGTCATGTTGGTTGGTGATTCGCCTTAATAAAAGCGATTAATGCATACAGTACTCGCATCGAGAGATACAACAGGTTCATAACTCTTTCTATCGACGATCGACATGGCTTGGCTGAACTACACTTCATGATGCTCGCTCAGCTCAGCGCTTCTTGGCACTGCCAAAGCCTCCGAAACCCATCATGGCGGCCATATCGTCGTTATCCTTTTGTGCGCGTTCGATCATCTCCTCTTCCTCCTTTTTGCGTCGTTTCGCTTCCCGCTCTTCTCTCGCTTTCAACTTCGGGTCGACCTTGCCGTCCTTCCCTACCGCTCCTGTCCCTCCTCCCCCTCCTGCCCCTTCAGTCCTCCCTGCCGCTCCGGCTGCCGCCGCTGACGCTGCTGACGCCGAGGCGTCGTTATCGTCGTCGTGGGTATGAACGATGACCCCGATCCTGCCCAGTTGGTCCGCTTCGCGCCGCTCGGCGCGTTTCCGCTTCTTCTCCTCTTTCCGCCTCTGCTTGTCGTCCTGCTCCGCCTCGCGCACGGCTTTTAGCCGTTCGGCGAAATCGTAGTTCTGCGCAGTGACTTTGGTCGCTGTGGCCGCGCGCAAGGAGGCGATCTTGGCTCGGACTTGGGATAGAGTCGAGCGTGCGACTTGCGTCGTCTGGCCCATCTTGGCCAGGTCTGTAATCCACCAAGAAGCATTGATAGGTAGATGACGACATATGACGATGACGAAGACAGGAATAGTGTGAAAGGTATAGTGTCGGATACAGCGCAGATCAAGTGATATCAGCTCTGCTTCTAGTTGCTTTGATAGTCCACTCACGCATCCGCCCGTTGACGTGGTCGAGGTAAGACAGACTATCCTTGAACGTCCTATTACACAGCTCGCACTATCCACAAAGCACAAGAGGCGATATCAGCTACAGTCCTAGTAGCCACTACTTGATGAAGTTGCGATACGGTGGGACTCACGTAGAATCCCGCGCCTCTAGGTCCCTGTCCCGTAGCGGTAGTCTGCACTAGCATCGTCTTGTTCAGGTTCTTGTTCAGCTCTAGGTCGTCGGCTCGCGCTTCGAGCGCTTTGGTCGGTTTTGGAATATCCTCCATCTTGTGTCGTGGCCGCTTGCCTACAGACGACGAGTATCACATTGTCAGCTGACTGTCCAACACGAACGAATCATCTGCCTTGGAGAGATGGGAGAATTGCGATAGTGAAATACAGTGTTTTGGTGCATGGGTACAGTGTCGAGAGAGAAGCGGCAAGCGACAAGAGACGCACCCTGTGCCAAAGCCGTTTCGGCATCTTTGGCCCGCTCGGCGTACTCCGCATCCTTCTCTTTCGCTTTCGCGGCCCACTCATCCTTGTTCCAGGATGGACGCTCGGCATGCTAGGTGAGTCAGGCGTTAGTCTTGTCAGCGAGCTCGAAGACAGAAGGAGACATTGCGAAGCTTACCGCTGAAGGTTTTGGTTCCGCCATGACGACTTGCTCTCTCGAAAGATTCCCCAAGAAGCTGATGCGAATGAGCGCTCTTGTACGTGATTGTTCTGGGCCAAACGGTTGTATAGACAACAGACAGATTGAGCGTTTGTAGCTAGACGAACAACCAAGAACGAGAACGACCTGAATCTCGAAGCAAGGGAGGATGTAGTCACGTGATTCAACCTTTTACAGCATCAACGCGCACATACTCGTAAGTTACTGGTCAATATCACAGTGTCCCGTTTCCAACCTCATATTTCGACTCTCAACCCTCCTCTTCAAAATCTCATCCACGCAGCAGCGAGATGTTCAACTCGCCCTCGACTCGGGCGACGCCCCGCCGTGCTCCGTCGCGCTTACGGGACACCGCTTCCGTAGCTGGGACACGCTCTGTGCGGGGTACACCATCACTATTCTCCGAGCAATCCCAGTCGCATCGAGAGAGGGAGGCAGTCGCGCCGTACCCCACTACGCCATCGATCAGGTCTTCCCGATTGGCAGTGGCCAAGAGGGCGTCGCCTACTTCCTCCGCTGGCGAGACGGTCAGGACTGCGAGGTTGGATGCTGGGGATTACGAAAGAGATAGAGATAGGGATAGGGATAGGGTGCTCTGGAGTAGAGATCAGAGACATGTAGTAGCTAGTCTGGGAGCACTACCTAAGGAGGTCGCTCAGCTAGTCAAAAATGCTGGTAATTTAGTCCTGTGTCATCTGTATAGAAGGCAGAGAGCTGACGGCGTCACACAGACCTGGTCACGTCGCCTATTGCTGGACATGTCGACCCGGAAAGCGGTTTTGCCATGGTCGCAACCCCCTCGTTCTGCGTAGCGTGGAACTACCTCAAGGCGAGCTCGCAGTTCCCTTGTTATGCAAACCTTTATCTCAACAGGCTGACTTCCCATTCGTATCGCAGCGCACACACTCTTCACCGACGACATACACCTTCCCCGCGCCAAGTACATCATACAGCAGTGCCCCAACCCAACCTCCAGTCCTGGCAGCTTTGTACACGGGCACCGCATCTGCTGAGCCGGGAATGGTACTCGTTTCGTCCACTGGCGAAATCCGCTTTTGGGATAGCATGAGCGTCGCTCTGGCTAATGTGGAGAGATATCAGGAGATCGTCCTGGAGTTGGGCGATGACGAATACGTGGAGCATTTGTGCAAGGTTGCCGTGAGTATCTAGCCTGGCCAGAACCCACAATATATCTGACAGTAAGTTTGGTTGTAGGGCAACAACTTCGTCATCACCACCACCTCGTCCCTCGCGTTCCGCCTTACTGTCGCCTCGTCTGGCGGTCGTCTGGTACCCAGCGTCATACCCCTTACCCGACCCGGAGGCATGTTCGGGAGAGCCACCAACGTCCTCTTCAACTCAAGAGAGGATAGAGAGGGTATACATGCAGTTGCCAGCTCGGGTGGTGATGTGTACCTCCTTGCGCAGAGGACAATACAGAAATGGGCATTCGGGCCGGATGGACAAAAAGTATGTCAGCTTGGAAAACCCGCTCATTATATGGCGAAGGGTGAGCTGACTGAAACGCCAGTTCGTGCAAGAACTCGATTTGCATGAGGCAGTAGGCAGCACCCTCTTTGGCGATGCCTGGGCCGGCGCCTCCGTCAGTCTCGTTTTGAACGACATTGTGCCTTGCGGGTAAGTGGGCTGCACCTGTCTCTCTTCGTGGCTCCTGACACATCGCGACCAACAGACAAGACGAGCTTGCAGCCCTAGTGTCATATACGGAGCAACAACCTGGATCGTCTGGCTACCCTCGCGTGCATAACTCACACGCTATCGTCACCTTTGGCATTCATCCAAGATCGCAAACCGTCTTCGTCTCCAAGGCTATCAACGTGTCTTATCTAGCAGTAGGTTCATTGATCATACCAACGGTATGTGTTCCTAATCTATGGTCTAGCACCGGGATCCCCGCATGCTAGATGTGCCCCGACTGCTCGTACCCGCTGGCAGCACGATGGCTTTCATCCGCTTCGCTGAGGTGATAGTGATGGTTTCGCTCGATGAAGGTATGTCGCAGCAATAGTCGAGAGATTACTGCTGACTGTGGTATAGCTGCGCCATATGAGGAGGCAATCACGCTGCGGGATACGGGACGGAACGCTTTCATTGGTGCTGGTACGAATCCCTCGGCAAAGAAGGGCACCGTACCCTCCATCGTGGCGATACCGGCGCTTGGTGGTCTGCTTTCCGTCGAGGCTCTGGAGTCTTCCAGGTCTTCGAAGGCATTGTGAGATCCCAGTCCTTTGACGGCTTATGGCGGAGAGCTGACATCGAGTATTGTTAGAACGCAACAATCGTCCGCTACCGCACGCCTCAAGTCCAAGATGGAACAAGCGGTCTTCTTTGGCGAGCGCAGTGATGTAAGTTTTTGCAAAAGTCGGTAATTACAAGACTGACATATACACTGCAGAACCCCCTTTCCTTCGACCTTCCTGCAGGGTTCCAAGGCGATGCCTCACAAGCAGCCGAGGCAGTGTCTGCCGAGATCCTGGCTTCCAGTGAGCACTTGAGATCATCTATGCAACCCCGACTAACTCTCCTGTAGGCTCGCCATACATGCCAGCTGTCTTCGAACTACGAGCTCAGCTCAGCGATCGATTGCTTCGACTGAAAGAGCTCATGGCATTCATACGGCACAATGGACTGCTGAGCATAGTGAGTTTGGTCTATTGTGCATGCAGTCATGCCGGACTGACCGTATATGCAGCTGCCGCAAGCTTCCAGACGGAGGCTGTGCCGAGATGCAGAGAAAGTCCGTGCTGCAAGCGATTTGTGGGATTATCAAAATAAGCTCATGGAGTGAGATATAACACCCCTAGAAAGGGTCGCAATTGCTGATGTCATACAGCCAAATACACGCCCGATCGCCAAGCTCATTACTCTCCGACGCCATCTTGTTCTATATGCATCAGTTAGATGTCGAGGAGGAAGAGGATTTCGTACGACTGTTCTTCCGGACTCAAGTAAGCGTCATTCCTGAATAGAGGGGACCAATGCTGATCCCGTTGACAGGTGCAAAATCTCAATAAATTGCTGGAAGTCGTCTTTGCTACGTTCAAGGCTGCTCAGATCAATGCGGACCGCAACGAGCTTGCGCCATGGGTCAGCGAAGCCAACAAGATATTCGTGGTAAGCTATTGTATCAGGTCACCGTAAAATCATACTCAAGCTTACACGTCATCAGCTTGTCGAGCGAACGGCCGCAAAATACAGAGAAGAAGAAGTCGACACATACGAGATCGACCGCGAGAAGCCCGCTGTGGAAGTGTGGACAGCTCAAGACACGCTCATCGACGCACTGGATTTCCTCTACTCGACGACCGAGCAGTTGATCAAAGAACGCACCAGAGATCTCGGTTCGGTGATTGATGAACCTGCTTCCGAGCACAGCGAGCCGAACTTGAGGCGAGAGCAGCATCTCCAAGCGCAATTGAAGGGCCAGATGGCGTCTCTCGCTGCGGCCCTGTGCGCGAATATGGAGGACAAGTGCAGAGCGACGGTCAGGTGAGTGATGCGCATTGCTGATAACATGCCAAAAAGTCAGACTGATCACTGCGTGATCAGAAGGCAGATGGATGACGGAGCGGATCCGCAAGAAGGTCTAGGCCTGAAAGAAAAATGGCTAGCGATGAAACCGCGTGTCATCCGACCTCTGGGTGAGCTCCCATACCACGTTTCGTAGACGTCAAGCTGAGCTCTGTACTTGATGTAGTTGGGATCGATCGGGTGTCCGAAGCGTTCGCGCTCGCGGAGCATCACAGTGATTTCCCTACTCTCGTGGCGCTATGTCATGAACCCATAGCAGGAGCGGGGCCGGCGAAACTGCAGACGTACATCGAACGATTCGGCGAAGAGTTTGCCTTTGTGCTTTACCAGTGGTATATCGACCAAGGTCAGTTTACAGCCTTTGGACTTCACCGGTAACATCGCAAGACTGACACGTCACAGGCCAACCCCAAGCTCTGTTGACGCAAGATGAGGTGTATGGGTCCCTCGTCACCCGGTTCTTCGAGATACACGCGTACCCCGAACTATCGTGGTTGCACCACATCGCGTGCAAGCGGTATGGCGAGGCGGCAGGGGCATTGGCGGATGTCTTGGTGGACGAAAAGACCAAAGAGCTGGAACAGCAACATGTCAGTCTTCCTCTTTTTCTCAAAATGCGCAAAGTGCTTGCAATACTCGGACAAATGCTGATTCGTTTTACGATAGCTTGTCGGATCAATAGCCAAATTGGCAGCTATCGCGGATGTACGGTCGAAGGGTATCACTGAAGCAAGGAAGCAGCGCTTAGCAGGTGGGTCCTCTGAAATGCGAAACTCAGGCGACACTGGAGCTGACAGTTGTTATTGTGTGTGCAGAATTGGACGATGAACTGGAATTGGTCAAGATCCAAAGCGATATCCGAGAATCCTTCGTCACCTCTTCACCTTCATTTTCAACCCAAGCTCGCGGCAGACCTGCACCGCTAGAACAACATGCTTCTCTCCTGTCCAGCAGACCGGCGTTCCAGAACCTGTTCGTTACACTTGCGCAGCAGCTTGTGGACGGGGTCGCGCTGGATATCGAAGGACTGGTGGATGTGCTCACCCTCAAGGACAACTTTGATACCCTCGACGACGCGGCTATAGCCCTTGGTAGGCTGGTACATGATACAGTAAGTCTCGCGTTGTTCGTATTGGAGATACGTACAAATTGCTGACTGGGCAATTTCAGACATTACCGGAAGGGAGGAAGCAGGTTGCGCTGCTGTCCATCTGGAGGAGAGTGTACATCCGCGATAAGTAAGTTCAGCTGTCATTGTTATCGCCGTGAAAGAATTGTTTGATTGTGGGATACACAAGCTGATGCATAGAGACAGCTGGACGGAAATATCAAATACCACTGGCCGAAGCGACCAAGCACAGCGAACCAAACTTCGATCTACACAGGCCTATCAAACGATAAAATCAATAAACAGTCAAAAGGCCTTCCCCCGAAACTTCATGTTATCGCCATACACCTCCTCCCAGCCCCCTCTCCCGGCAGAATTGGCAGCGCGATTCCCGTCCTTCTCGGCTGAAGACGTGCTGGCGTTAATGGGTGATCATGAGAATGAGATTGGGGTGTTGGGCAGGTACTTGTCGGAAGCGGGACTGGAGGAGAGGATTCGAGAAGTGGCCGAGTTGGTCGGTCATGATAGGGAAGCGCGAGACGATGATGTGGCGATGTAAGCTTGAAAGAAAGTGAATGTATTCCGATTTCTTTCGGTGTAGTAGGGTACGAAGGATAGTGGACATGCTCATACATACCATAGTCGATCTCTCACTGGACGTCGATGCCCACAGAGTCGAATGCCACCTCCCACTGCTCCTGTTCTGTCTCGGACATGTGTTGAGAGTCTCGGTACCAAGCTGCGTACACAGTTTGCCGGAGCTGAATCCGATCCCGCAATAGTTGGTCGAGACGATCTTGACAAGCTTTCCGCTGAGTGCCGCTGCAATCATCCGAGAATTTCGTTTAAGTACATAGCAGCAATCAGAGCATCAGTCAGCACTGTACAAGCATAAGCCATATACAGCAATTTTGGCAACGTGGCGGCGTTCAAGTTGGAACCCAGCAATAGCTGACACCCTGCAAGCTGTCCACTGGGGGCGTCTGCATTGTGCGTCGACGCTGCCGATAAGCGGAAGAAGTGTCTGATATAGCAAAGTCGTAGAAATCGCGGATCAATTGGTTTGGTGAAGTCGTAAATGGATGCGGCGATGTCGGCATCTGGCTCTCGATGGACGGACAAGGAGTAATAGCAACAGTTGTGCAGTCCGTCGACTGCTCTTGAGCACTGATTCTCGTTGTAACGATCTTTCTCGTCCTTCTGGAGTTCCTCCAAGATGATGCGTCCGTATTTCTCGTACAGCTCGTCGTCCGATGAGCGCTTGACTGTGGTGATACCGGGAACGTCATTATGCGAATCCTGTTGAATTCCCTATGAAGCCCAGATCAGCCTTCGTACACGGACCGCTCACGACAGGAAGCTTACCTCTGCATTGCTGTCACCCATGAAATATTGTGCAAGCTTGTCGAATTCCGCCCAAGATGCGGTGCTATCTCCCTCTGAACTTGCATGCGCGGCTTTGGCTTTACTGAGAATCAAGTGCAACTCTTCGTCGAGCGTTTTGCCCATGTCGTTCGCGATTTCCATGCGGCGATTTTGCAGCGGAGAAGCACCTAGCCGGGCATGCGCCTTGAAGCCCTCAATGGCGCGCGACTGAACGCAATATACGTAGATACAGCACAGGACGCCGCTCAGGGACGCCTCAACCACCAGCGTCTGTGCAGTGACAAGACAGATCCATTCTCTGATCAGGCTTCCGGCTGCTAGGGTCAGCTCCTCTTCATCTTCGCTGGCATTGAGCTTCTTGATCATATGGTCGCTCAAATAGCAGGGATGTAGATTTTGTATGCGAAGCGGCCGGCCAGGGTCGTACGGTTCTGTCTCTGTGGCCGAACGATGGAAAGATAGAGTGAACCGATTGTAAAGGTCGAGGGAAGCTCCAGGCGACAACTCCATATGGTCGGAACATCGGTGTGTTGGGAGATGACTCCTACGATGTATATGCTGTTTCCTGATGACACTGCCGTCTTCGTTCCATTGGCGTATCTGTGTCGTACCGGATGGGTCAGTCGAAACAGTCGTCTTATGGATGACTGGTTGAGATGTGGAGCGTCGGGAGGGATCCAGTGGCGCCGCCAAGCCGGAGTGCGTGTCACCCGTGTTGTCAGACAGCAGGTCGTTTATTCGGGAAGGTACAGCAGGAGATGCGGGGCTTGGTGACGATTGGGCACTGTCGGAGTCCAATCGAGGTCGTTTGGCGGCTGGTGGTTCGTCCGTATTGCTGACTTCCCGTCCAGCAGTTCTCAAGTGGGTGACTCTAGATGCAGCCGGATGAGCAGGCATTCGGCAAAACGGCGAGTAAGCGTCCGCAGAAGTGGGCGCCGAAGCCGTGTTGGCTTCCGAAGGTTTCCTCGTGTTCGTGTTCGTGGTGGAGTTATTGTCATTGGGCTGTGTGAGTGGACCTGTGAGCGTACAGAGGACTATGCGAAGTTCTAGCCACCTACTGGATGACGAGGTGCGGGCAAGCTTGTATTCGCCGGTGCGGGATGGATGCCGCCACTGCCTCGATTGCCGCCAGGATTCACGCGGTCAAGAGTCTGGTTGTCGTCCTTTGCGAGGGGGCCAGCAGCGTTGGCAATCGAGCTCCTCCTAACTCACTTCGAGGCGATATAAAACGGCTCTGCACTTCCCGAATCCGCCCCTGGCGTGCTCTGATGTTTGCAAGATGCCTTCAGCAATCTTGCCCCGCTCGTCGTTAGCCCGGTGATTGGAAAGCTCCATCTTGTACCGTTCAACCTCTTGTCGGACGCTCTCGAGCTCAGTGGTTTTCGTATGCAGTCCATCGTTCTTCCGCTGAAGCTCCTCATTCTTCGTTTTCAGCTCCTGACTCTGCATGAGGAGTCTGCGGTTCTCAGCCTCTTTCGTTCTGACCTGTTCCTTTAGCGATTTGTTCTCCGCCACCAATTCAGCCACAATCGAGCGGGATTGCTGCTGGTGCTGCTGGTGCTGTCGGTCGAGAGCCTGCAGTCGTTCTTCAACCGACATCGTCTGTGAGGATTGTTAGCTTGGAGCACGAGCCCCATGAAGCAATCACTCACCGCTTGCCGCTGTAACGGAATAGTCCGTTCTCTCGTCAGCATACTCATTCACGCTATCAGTTCTTCCTTCTAAGGCATGACGCAAAGGACTTCCACGTACCTGCTGGTCTACGGGGCGGTCGTCTGCGTCACGAGGCTGCGTCCACTCTCAGAGCTGGCTTCTATTGGAGTTCGACGAAAGCTGAAGACAAATGCAAGGGAAGATCGAGAAAAGCCGTTGTTGCGTGCGCGAGTGCCTGTGTGTCCCAGGGCGGATAAGTAAGTGCGAGGTGCTGAATACCGATATCGACCTTGCTGATGACCTAAACGTATGGGTATCGACGCAGCAGAGTGGTAATGAGCATGGGAACGGTGAGGAGTGCAGCAAGGAAGATAAACGTATGTTATGTTGATTTGAGCAGATTAACGCATCATGGTCAACAGCCAAAGGACCCCACCTCGAGGAAACTTCGTGATGCGATATCAGCGATCAAAGCTGCAGTTTAGGGCGCTTTGTTGAGGTTAGCATCAACCTCGGCTTCAGGAATGTTGTTGACGCATTGCAATGAGGTCAGAGCGCATATGGTCATCATCGGGCAGACGCTATTTGTCAGCGCGAGCGAGATCGTCAAGGTCAGTTCTCGGATGGTCTTCACTGCTCCTGCATCATCAATGAGCTTGATTAGCGGCTCGAGCGGCCAATGTGCCAGTTTGATAAGTGCAGTGCGCAACGAATTGTCAGGAGAAGCAGCGCGATGTGTATCCTCGCATGCATGGCCAAAATCAACTAATTAGGTATCTTGACTCTCCACGCCGACATGGGCAGGCCTACACGACATGACAAATGGCAGATTAGCACACACCAATTTCCCTGTTTGTGCTTCGCCTGACTCACCCGATAAGCGCTTGATGGTCGGGAGGATGTACATGATCAACAGCGCCGCGCCCAGTCCGACACAAAGGGCAGACATGATATAATACCCATCTCTCTCCGTTCTGCACACTCCGCCATTCGCCGCACAGGCATGTCGGCCAGCTTCCGACACGCATTCGGTGATTGCTTCTTGTATAGTCGACTTTTCGGGATGGGCCGGATAACAGTTGGCCACTGTGAGGATGTCGACTGAGCGAAGGATTAGGGGTTTGGGCCATGTTCCGCCCAAGTTCGAGATGGTGTTGAGCAACTATATGCTTCGGATCAGCTTCGTGCTGCGATACAGCTTTCTATATGAAGCTTACAGTCATGTATGTGCCGCCGATCAAGGGATCTGCGATTTGCGTGTGGAATGCGCAGATACCGACGAACTGGACCGTGCTGCAAACAGTTTGGGTTAGCTCAGAACAGATTCAGTATTGCGGTACCCACCTGGTGAGCGAGGACAGCAGAGTGGTCGCGATGACCAGAGCGAAATATCCCGAACCGATCGGACCACTAGGGAAGCCCGCCACGACGAGCGCTGCGACAGCCGCTACCGCCAATCGCGCCCAGAAAGCATAGAGCCACGGTTTCAGCACATTGGTGCCGGATTGCGCCGATGCGCTTGTCAGAGGGTGTCCGACGGCCGATTGCGGAGCAGGCCTCGACCATTTTGCCGCGAGCCACCCGACGGCCATCTGTAGTGGGAAGTCGAGCAGGACTGCGATTGCTAGGTCTTCCTTCGATAGACCTTTCTCTAGTAGCTTGAGTCCGGTGACAGAGTCGTTCACCATGAAGCCTATTTTGCAGACGAGATGGACTAGCAGGAACGATTGGATATCTGGGCAAGGTACAAGTTGATCAGTGGAGTGCACTGCAGCGTACGATCTTCTGTAGTACCCACTTTTGAGGCGGACAATGCTCCACATGATCTTGTAAACCTTTTTCACGTCCATATCCGGGTCGTCCTCACTTGGGGGATCTTCATGCGTGAATACCGCGATCCATACCGTGATGACAAGGAAGACCACAGCCCAGAAACGCATGAAACCACCAAGGGATACCAGACCATAGTCGAGGGGTTGTGAGCGGAAGTACTTGTTTCTGTCGTACTGGTCAGCCTCAAGCTCCAAAATCACTGCAAGGATGTGCGACTTACGAAAAGTCGACGCTGTTGAATGCGAGGAAGACGGTGAAACTGAGGGCGTTGCCGATTCCAATGCCTATTGTCTGAGCGGTCGACGCATATGACAGATTGGGTTGGGATAAGAGCGTCAATGCCCAGCCTAATATGTTGTTGTCAGCTGTCTGATCTGACGCATATTCGTCTGCCAGCTCACCATCCACAGCAATGTCTACAGATGGAACGGGAATGCGATTAGCACAGAAAAGCAACAAGCAAATGAGATCTCCACATACCCTGGGTAGCCGCCGCGAGGATCAAGCTGCCAAAGACCATGGTGATGAACCGAATATCTATTTCCTCCTGTATTCCAAATTCCACAATCAGTGAATAGTGATCACCAGTGACGCGGGTGACTCACAGCTTCCAACCAACCTCCGACTTTCCCTCCGATGACCCACAGGCCCGCACCGACTATAGCCTGAACAGGGACGATCCAGCTTTTCCGCCTGCCCCATTTCTTGACGAACCACGCATCGACGATGGGTGACCAGAGGAGTTTGAGCGAGTAGGGCCAGGTCGATAGTGCGAATACCGCGAGTTGGGAGTATGATAATTGGGGTTTCAGGAGGAATGGGAGGGTGCCGAATGTCAGGCCTAGCGGGATGCCTTGGAGGCTATATCGATTCTGCGTTAGTACAAGTGACACCTACACAATTGGCTATTTCTGGATTGCTTACAGATCTGCGAAGCGGACGTCAGCTGGCTGGCGGGCAACGATGATCAGATAGCTCACAGAGTAATACGAGCAACGCAAAAGCCTCTTTGTCCTTCCTGCTCGTCAACCCCTGTCCAGCATCTTCGACCTGCAAGTCGACCTTTTCAAAGCTCATCTGCTTATCCTTCCCCCTCCTGCGTCTGGACGAGCTCCCATTCGGATCATGCGCGTCTACCGAGTCGGTCGAAGTTGTTCGAGCCATCAACAGGCCCTTTTCCTCCACGTCCCCAAGCTCTTCTATATTTCTGCCGCGCAACGCCGAGCCGTCGCGAGCATGGAGCATCCCCTCTTCAGCTTCAGCGTCGATATCGGGATCAGGGGTACTGCTCGAGCTTATGCTCGGTGACGAAGTATCGGGCGCTGACGAGTCCCGGCTCGTGCTTGGGCCTGGTACCGAATGCGCGGTTGAGCGGGTAAGGCGTTGAGTCAACGGCGAAGCAGAGGCAGAGGCTGTCGCTGTGGCAGTGGCGGTATTGCTACTGATGGCTGTGGCGGCAGCGCGAGAGGGTCGACCTCTTTTGGGGGGCATGGGCGGTTCCAGAGGGTTCGCTCTTCTGAGAGTTGTCTTCCTAGGTGAAGAAGGAGCTATTGATAGAGGTAGAGACAGGTTTAAGTATGAGAAAGGGATGGAAGGAGAGTATACACAACGTATACATTAGCTTAGTAAAATGTCATTGAATTGAAATTCGCGCCTGCTCTTTGCTTTGCTGTCGCGCTGGACAATCATGAGACACGTCGATATTACTACTAAGATGATTCGATTGATTCCGTTATCGACAGGGGCAAATCACCACGTCATGCATTTCTGTTTCCGGCGGTACTTGACAACGTGGAGTTTACCCTGGCGCTAGCAGCTAGAGCGTAGAGCGCAGCCGCGTATCGTCTGTAGCAGTAGTGAAATGTGCAAGTTAGTTGATTGACGCTGCAGCATAGCTTGATCACCCGCCGGATCAACATATCCACTTGACTCGTATACTCGTCTGCTCACCTCCAAAACCACCCCGAAGACCAACACGCAAAGATGTCCACCGCCGTCGTCCCCAACGAAGCAATCACCTTCCCCGCTGGCGTCCTGCCTTACGCGCAACGCAAATTCCCCAAGACGATCTGCATGTTCGATGTCGACGGGACTCTTTCTTTGGCTAGGCAAATGGCCAAGCCTGAGATGCACGTGACGCTGAAGAAGCTGAGGGAGTACACTGCTACTGCCTTTGTGGGGGGCAGCGACCTCAAGAAGATCCTGGAGCAGTTGGGCGATAATGGTGAGTCGCGCGCCGTCTCAGTGACTATCTTACCACTATGGGTGAACAAGGAGAGAGCTAGCGGTGGTGGATACGGACGAATGTGTGTTGGAGCTGGGAGTATGAACAAAGCTGATCCCTGCGCTGATGCGGACTAGCGATCAACGAGTTCGACTATGGATTCGCGGAGAACGGTCTGACCGCGTACAAGCTCGGCCAACAACTCGCTTCTGCGAGCTTCATCAAGCACGTCGGCGAGGAAGAGTACAAGAAGCTCGTCAACTACATCCTGAGGTACTTGAGCGACGTCGACGTCCCCGTCAAGCGGTGAGTCCGTTCGCCCGAAGGACGTGTAATCAACGAAAGTCGAAAGAAAAGCCTTACTGATATTACCGCGCAGAGGCACATTCGTCGAGTTCCGTAATGGCATGATCAACGTCTCCCCGATCGGTCGTAACGCGAGGTGAGTCGCGGCACACTTATTATATTACCATTCCACGTTCTGCGATCTTTAGGACCAGTCTGAACTGAACTGGACTAACCATTCCATCCGGCAGCATCCAAGAGCGAAACGAGTTCGAGGCATTTGACAAGGTCAGTCCATTCTGATGTCGTAGCAGTGCTATTGACTGACTTTTCTCATCTCCCCTATCCTTCTCGTCTCGCTTCAATCCCGACTCGCTGTTTCACCAATCTCACCATTCTCACTGATCTCGCAATCCTTTACACGCGCATTCGATAAACCGGCTCTTTCCTCGACAATCACGCTACGACTCGCAGGAACACGGTATCCGCGCCGCCTTCGTGACCGACCTCGAGGACAAATTCTCCCACCTCGGCTTGACGTTCGCCATCGGCGGTCAGATCAGTTTCGACATTTTCCCCCATGGTGAGTCGGTTGAATCATCGACCATCTACCATGAGCTGTCCCCGATGCACCCTTGTACTCTTCGACGATTGGCCCACTGGGTCGATGTAAAGCGCGGTGTATGCTGGATTGTGCGCTGATAGTGATCAACGCGTGTAGGCTGGGACAAGACTTACTCGCTCAACCACATTGAGCCAGAGGGCTTCACCGAGATCCACTTCTTCGGCGACAAGGTGGGTCATTTGCTTTTTCATCTACTATAACTCCTTTCTCTGCTTCCTCATCCACTTCCTGAAGCTATCTCCCACTTGCTCGGGAAGACTGCCAATCCTCAGGAAGAACTTACAATCCACCCGAATACGTTCGTTACGATTACTGACTTTCGACTATCGTCGCGTTCACGCAGACCTTCAAGGGCGGAAACGACTACGAGATCTTCTCCGACCCCAAGACGATCGGGCACACCGTGACCAACCCCGAGGACACGATGCGCCAGCTCGAAGAGTTGTTCTTGGGCTTGTAAGTGCGCGCAGCGCAGCGAAGCACGCGGGATGAGTGGGATTGGGCGGGATTGGGCGGTTGGGTGATTAGTGGTCTGTCTAAAGGATTTATCAAGATTGGATCTGGCAGGATACATTGCCGTCGAACGGTTGATATCAGGCCATTTGCCGTTTATTTGAGTGACGCAAGCGTGGATATGGCGGGAAAAGCACGCTTTGGGATAACTGTGAAAAACATAGCATTGCTCCTGGAGCCGTATGAACGACATACATGCAAAACTGCTCTGGCCAGAAATGGTCAGCTCATGCTGCGCTGCGACTTCCGATGATATCCGGTGCATCGCTGCTTCGCGAAGTCGCAAATCAGTCTTGAGGCTGGGATGCCCATAGCCCTTCGTTGACGATTAATGAGAGGACGGTGTACTTGATTTGCGCAACTCTATGCAATGTAGCTACACGTGCAGCGCAGATTGCAGATCTACTCATCTATGTGGTCATGCTTCGCCCTTCACGCACCACACGTTACGCATCATGTGGCACCCGCGCTCCCGTCCACGGCTTCCGCGCTTTCTGCATCTGCTTTCCCTCCTTCATGCTCATCTTGTTCCTGCAGACCATCGGTCTGTCCTCCTTCTTGTTCAGC